>ML660779.1:8238091-8321276 GCA_007570785.1 Antilocapra americana | reverse complement strand
CCATGTCGGTGGTCCCAACGGCGACCCGAGCTCTCAGGCCGTCTCCTGGTCTGCAGAACAGACACAGTCCCCCGGCTTTATCAGAGAGTGTCGAGGGCGGAGGGATGCCCCGCGCAAGCCTTAACCCAGTGTGCGTCATGCAGTCGGTGCCGAGCGCAGTCACTCCTGCGTGTCAGTGTTGAATGGTGGAGTTGTGTTTGTCTTTTTTGATTGAAGTATAGTTGATTTAATTTCTGCTGTAGAGCAACGTGACTCAGTTATACCTGTGTATAGATACATATACACACACACACACACTATACTTTTTCATATTTCATTCTTTTCCATGACGGTTTATCCCAGGATATTGAATACAGTTCCCTGTGAAGTTAATGTTATTTTTACCATGAGGAGGCAGCATGGCTTGGTGGGAGGTGCAGAGGGCTCAGGAGGAGGAGAGGCGGCTTTTTGGTCTGGAGCTCACGTACCCCATGACCTTGGACTAACCTTGGGTTTGCCTGCCAGTGTCACTGGGTGTGGGCAACAAAGGGAGCTGGAACAGAGGTGAACACACCGAGACCTCCCAGCTCTTAATACTCTGTGAATCCATGAAGAGGGCCGTCATGCTGAATTTTGACTTGAAAACTTAATTTTTCTTTTTTTCTCATAGGTTGTATGAAATAAATGTGCAAGATGTTAATGAAATAGACTGGGAAGATCTTGCTAGCATCATAGGGTAAGGCCATTTGTTTAATATTAAGCTAATGAGAAGATAAAAGATGACTTCTAATAAATGACTGGCTATCAGACTTCAAAGAACAGGACCGAAGTTTGTGCCACCTGTGTTACTCACCTTATAGATTGTGTTTGTGTGTTGGTGAACCGTCCCCGCCCGCCTTAGCACCAGACCAGGTTAATCATACCAACCCCGCCTCCGCTCCGGCCCGCATCTCCACCCCAGAACGCCCCAGAAGAGCGAATGTAGTCTCTTTGAGGACTCGCCAGCTACGACTGGTAGGCAGAGCCCGCGTGGCCTTCGCCCGTAGCCAGCCCCCTCCCATTTGGCACGTTGGCTCTGTCGTCCCTCCCTTCGTGCCCCGCTCCTGCTCCCTGCTCCAAGGGGATAGAGTTGTTTCCATCAGCCATTGAGAGTTAGTGGTGGACAACGTGCCCTCAGCAAGGATGTTACCCTGCACCGGCCTGCACACCGATCACGCCGCGGGCGTCTACGTGGCTCTAAGACACGGCCCCCTGCAGATTTTGCCCGGTATCCCAGAAACGTCCTTCGAAGCACATTCCCCCATCTTAGGATCCAACCCAGGATCTGTCTCCTTAGCGTCATCTAATCCGCAGAATTCTTCTGCCTTTGTCTTTCTTTTTATCATTGCAGTATTGTTGATTTACAACGTTTCGTGTGTACAACAAAGTGATTCAGTTTTGTGTGTGTGTGTGTGTGTGTGTGTATTTTCAGATTCTTTTCCATTTTTTTAAAGAAAAACTGTATTTATTTTGGCTACACTGAGTCTTTGTTGCCGCACTGCCCCTCCATACGTGGGGTCTTAATTCTCTGACCAGGGATCGAACCCACACCCCCTGCAACGGAAGGCAGGTTGGTCACCCCTGAGCCACCAGGGAGGCCCCTCACATTCTGTTCCCTGGGCAGTACGCTAGGTCCTTGTTGCTTGTTTGTTTTACACACAGTAGTAGGTGTGTCTGTTGACGCCTTTGTCTCCTGCGATGTTGAAATTGTGGGAGAATACAGGCCAGTCGTCCTGTAGAACTCGCCTCAGCCGGGGAGCTTGTCGGAGGCGCCCTCACGGCTAGGTTTGCCCTGTTGTACAGAGGAGTCCCTCGCGGGTGGGGCTGTGTCTCTGTCACCAGGTCCCGCCCGGCTCTGCCGCGTTTCCCCTTGTAGCACAGTGACAGTTTCTCTCTTGGTGGTAGGAAACAGCTGCTGGGAGATATTTTGAGACCCCCCTCGGGCTCCTCTTCCTCTCCAGACCTCCCTCGAGGTTTCTCTGTGCTGATCATTTGCATTTCTCACCTGAGGAGTGCCATTTCACCCTCATCTGCTGTCACCGTCTGCCTTTGTTGCCGCGGTCCTTGCATTTTCAGCCAGAAGAAGCCACCCCTCCTAAGACCTGAAGTCTGGCCCAGCAGGGAGAGCTGGCCGGCAGAGCCCCCTGTCTCTAAGCCCAGCAGATTGCCAAGCACTGTGGGGCTCAGGGCTGGTGGGCTTTGGCAGGCGGGACGTTGAGGGGCCGTCTGGCCTTCATGTTTGAACGGTGGGGCAGGGAGCAGGGCTCCCACAGCCTGGCTGCCTTTCAGAAGTGGGGCTGCTGATGTGAAGCTGTCATCGATCCATTAGGAAGGGTGTAAACTGGTTCTAGTAGTTAGTTATTTATATCTCAGGATTATGGGCAAAGCATAGTCCATAAAGCTTCAGTTCAGTTCAGTTCAGTCGCTCAGTCGTGTCCGACTCTTTGCGACCCCATGGACTGCAGCACGCCAGGTCTCCCTGTCCATCACCAACTGCTAGAGTTTACCCAAAACTCATGTTCATCAAGTTGATGATGCCATCCAACCGTCTCATCCTCTGTGGTCCCCTTCTCCTCCCGCCTTCAGTCTTTCCCAGCATCAGAGTCTTTTCAAATGAGTCAGCTCTTCGCCTCAGGTGGCCAAAGTGTTGGAGCTTCAAACCGTAAGGCATAGTGGTTAGTTATTTACATCTCAGGATTATGGACAAAGCACAATCAGTTTTGGTTGTTTGTTTTTACTTGGAATCGTTTAGTGGCAGGCCCCGTCAAGAGTCACACACACTCACGGTTCCAAACCCTTTCCTTTCCTAGCTCATCTCAGCAGTGCAGCGTCTGCTCTTCAGTCGGTGGGTCCCTGAGGGGGAGGTGTCAGGGGCTTTGAAGGGAGAGGATCCTGCTGTGCACCCCACCAACTCCCACCCCAAGAAATATTCATGTGGACACATCTCTCCCTTTGCCATATCAAACCACTTTTGAAAAACCCTGACTTTTTCAATAAGCATTTGGGTATTTTGCAACGTTGCTTCAAATTACATTTCTTAAAGTGTGTTTTTAGTGATTTTAAGCAGAATTTTATACTTAAATATTGAATGTTCTGGTTAAGATTTAGAAATCTCAGGACTTCCCTGGAGGTGCAGTGGTTAAGAGTCCGCATTGCCAATGCAAGGGGCGCGGGTTTGATCCTTGGTCGGGGAACTAAGATCCTACATGCTGTGCAGCACAGCCAAAAGATTAAACAGAAGGAGAGAAGAGATTTAGGAATCTCAGAGCTGTAAAATAAACATCATGGCATCTAGTCAAATACTGTTGGAAGTAGAATGTTCTCAGAGTTTTAATAAGTAGAACGTTCTCAAAGTTTTAATAATAAATTAAAACAGTGAAAATAATTTAATTGAAAGTTCGGTCTCCTCAGGTTCTTGAAGCTTCCTTCATGAATTATTTAGGCAGGATTTTAAAGACAGCATCCCTGCCTAATGAGATGTAACACCCACTTCGTTTGAAAATGCTACTTCTCGAAGCCCAGGCTTTGATCTGCAGAGCAGTCTGGCACAGGGCACTGTGGGAAGAAGGCAGATTTTCTAGATGCCCTGGAACTTGGCCTCTGCAGTCATACAGGCCGGGCGTCAGGTCCTGGGACTCTGCTTGTTATTTAGCCAGCCCTGGTCAGGTGGTCCCCTCGCTTGTCTCTGCACCACCGTTTCCTCCTTTGTGGGATGGTTTTACCCATCTGTAATCAGGACTAAAGGGGACAGTGCATGGCACGTAGTGTGTGCTCAGCGAGCAGCCGCTGCCACAAAGAGGTAGAAAGAGCCCAGCTGTCTTCCACGTGTGTAGCAGATCCGATTATTCCCACTGGTCATATGACATCTAGATTAGCTAATTGTCTAAACAAATATGTCACGCTTTTATGGTTTAAGGGGGAAGACATGCCCAGGAGGGCTTCTCTTGAGGCTCAACTGGTAAAGAATCCACCTGCAATGCGGGAGACCTGGGTTTGATCCCTGGATTGGGAAGATCCCCTGGAGAAGGGAAAGGCTCCCCACTCCAGTATTCTGGCCTGGAGAATTCCATGGACTGTGTAGTCCCTGGGGTCGCCAAGGGTCAGACACGACTGAGCTATCTTCACTTGCACTTTCACGTGCCCAGGAAGTGATGCTAGTGAGTTTTCAATTAAGAGAAAACTTTAAGATTTGGCTGTTTCCGTCATGCTTATTGTCGGAGGAGGCAATGGCACCCCACTCCAGTTCTCTTGCCTGGAGAATCTAATGGACGGGGGAGCCTGGTGGGCTGCAGTCCATGGGGTCGCGAAGAGTCAGACACAACTGAAGCGACTTAGCAGCAGTAGCAGCATCCTGCTTATTGTAAATGGAAAATGGTTTTGACTCACCAGAACACCGTAAGTGTCCACTTTCTTTAGCTTTGCAAAATTAAAACTCCAGACCCTGCCTTTGCATCATGATGAATATATAGTTATCCTAACTGTAGTAGTTAAGAGTGTAGGACTTGTGAATAATGCCATTTGTAGCCACATAGATGGACCTAGAGATTATCCTAGTTAAGTGCAATAAGTCGAAGAAAGATAAATATATGATATCACGTACATGTGGAATCTAAAAAAATGATACAAAGGAAATTATTTACAAACAGAATACAAGTGAACTTATTTAGGAACAGAAACAGACTCATGGACACAGAAAACAGATTTATGGTTACCAAAGGAGAATGGGAAGGGGTGAGGGGATGAATTAGGAGTTTGGGATTAACGTATATATACAACTATATAAAATAAATGACAAGAACCTACTGTATAGCACAGGGAACTATACTCAATATCCTATACTAATCTGTAATGGAAAAAACCTGAGGAAAGAATATATGTGTGTGTGTGTGTGTGTGACTGAATCACTTTGCTGAACGCTTGAAACTTAACATTACAAATTAACTTAAGTTGAAAACAAAATCTGATCACCAAAAAAGTGTAGAATTTGGAATGGACCCATTTGATGTCCCAGCCCTTCCCCTTCTCGGCTGTAAAACCTTGGCTGGCTCCTCTGTGCCTCGATTTCCCTGTCTCCAAAGTGAGGGCTCAGAGTTGGAGCCCCCTCGCAGAACAGTGGTGAGGCTTGTTCCTGCTCTGACCACAAAGAGCTGGGCTGAAGACACGTAAGCATCGGCCTGTGTGCGTTAGTATTACAGCTTGTCTTCCTTTCTGGTAGTTTATCCTGGTTTAGACAGGATTCATCTTATTGTACTGCTGTTTCTCTCCCTTTTGTATGTGTGTGTTTAAGTGAACAGCAGCTTTTCAGATGTCTTATTTTTCTCACACGTGTAGACACGAGGATTAAGAAAGCTGCTGTGTCTGTAGACCACCCCTTAATCAGTGCACTTAGGACACAGGACTGAAATGAGTTATTCTGAACTGCCACTAACTTTTGACACCTTTTCCTTTCTAAAGGGATGTTCCGCCGTCTTACGTCCAAACTAAATTTTATAAACTGAAAGCTACCTGCGTTCCCTTTTGGCAGAAGAAGACTTTCCCAGGTGAGTGTTCTCAGTATTTGAATAGTTAAAAGCAGCACAGGGGGGCACACATCGATTGTGTGACCTTGGGCAGGTGACTTCTGGGAGCCTCAGACTCTTCACATGTGAAAACTGATAAGTTATAACCCCTACCTGCGGCTTCTCTGGCAGCTCAGTGGTTAAGAACCTGCCTGCCAATGCAGGAGACATGGGTTCAATCCCTGAGTCAAGAAGATCCCCTGGAGAAGGAAATGGCACCCCACTCCAGTATTCTTGCCTGGAGAATCCCATGGACAGAGATGCCTAGCAAGCTACAGTCCATGGGGTCACAGAGAGTCAGATGCGACCGAGCAAGTGAACATACACGCACGCAACCCCTCCCTTTTTTTGAACATGCTGGAAGAGCTAACACACTTGTAAAATGTGGGCACCAGAGTGCTGGGCACGTAGCAAGCACTGAGTGATTCTGGGTTGCACACACCGCACACTCCCATGCACACGCTCACATGACATGCCTGCGCACACACTGTTTCACAGACAACTGGACGTGCCCAGCCCTTTCTCTGCAGCCTTTTGAGAGTGATTTCCATGTGGAATCCTGAAACCTAGACCATGAAAGTAAGTAGTGTAAAGTACACAAAAGCACAGCCACTTGTAGAGGATGCGCACATGTGACCAGGTACACCAGACCCATGGGCTAACTTACATAATTAGACATGCAAACACACATTCCTATTTTGAAAGTTCTCAGCGTGAAGGGTCACCTGTAGGGGACTTAGCTTGGGTTTCACCGCGGATACAGTGTATCCTACTGTTTAGGCTGGGTCCAGAGGCTAGATTTTTCTCTAACAAACTTAGAACAGAGTTGCCAGTACCTTGCCCAGCATCAGTGTTTGGGAACTGCTGGCTTGAGTGATACTCTGCTCTGTAGTGTGTGACCAAGTGCTTCTTGCATTCAGCAGACCCCACTTCCTGGGTTTGAATCTGGCTTTACCCTCCTGACTCCATGACTTTGGGCAAGTTTCATAATGTCTTTATGCCTCATTTGAAAAATGGGTGAACAATGGTGCCTACTTCTCATAGGATATTTTAGAGGGTTGAACGAGGGACTGTGAGTGAACCACTTAGAGCTGGGTCTTGGCACACAGTAAAGCCAGTAGCGATACATTGGCATCATAAACACCCTCTGTCCTTGACTTTGAAAAGAGGCATTGTCAGACCATCTCAAGATTCAATCTCTTTTCTTTAGAGATCATAGACTACCTTTATGAGACTAGTCTACCGCTGCTTAAAGAGAAGTTGGAGAAGAAGATGGAGAAAAAAGGGACTGCGATCCAGGCTCCAGCAGCCCCTAAGCCCGTCTTCCTGTTTCGAGACATCTTTTATTACGATGACGACGACAGTGAGGTAGAAGACGGAGATGAGAAGAGTTAAGCAGCTGATACTCTCTCTTGTCCATTTTTCTAGGTTTGGTTTTATTTATAGATATCAATAAAGATATTTTCACTATCGATTTTACTAAAGAAGGGTCTGAAAATGATAACTTACATTCTGGAGCATTTAAACATTGGTTCACATTTCATATTCAAGTCTGTCTGAATGTGAAAAGAAAGGTGAGTGTGTGGGTTGATTTAATATTTCTGTGCTATTGTGTCAAGAAGATCCCCTGGAGAAGGGAATGGCAACCCACTCCAGTATTCTTGCCTAGGAAATCCCATGGACAGAGGAGCCTGGCGGGCTACAGTCTATGGGATTGCAAAGAGTCAGACACGATGGGGCATTTTGACTTTTGAATGGTTTTCACAAAACAGCAGGGTCCCAGATCCTTCTAATCGCAACAAGGCAGTCACGTCCGAAGAACATTTTCTCTCTTTCTTTTTTTTTGGCTGCACTGTACAGCTTTTGGAGTCTTAGTTTACTGACCAGATACTGAACCCAGGCCCTAGGCAATGAAAGCACAGAATCCCAACCACTGGACCGCCACAGAATTCCTCCAGTGAACATTTTCATGGTGTGGAGTCAGCTGTATGTACACTCGGCAAAAAAAGAGCGTTAACAGTGTCGTTAGCGCGTGCTGTTTTGCTCTCTGTTTCTCAGTTGATGAGACGTGTGCTCTGTGTGTGAGGTGAGTGGTCAAGGGAGTCTCTGTCTCCGCAGCCCGCTTTCAGTTCCCACGTGCCTGTCACGGTGTGCGAATCTTCCTGCATGTGATTCTAGTGTCTGAAGGTAGCTGTTGTCCATACAAGTGGCCCTTTCAAAGCCAGTCACAGAACTCACCTGCTGTTTAACTGGAAAATTCAACAAACCAACCCGCAGTCTCTTCCACTGCTTCTGGAAAAAAACTGCCTCCGTTAGACTTAGTCTGGGTCTCGGTCACAACCCATGCCTGATGGAATCTGAAAGGTAATTTTAGCATGGGGCTAGTCCATCGATCTGGAGAGCAAACTGCTCTAGATTTTTCAAACAGGATTTAATATAGGGATTTTGGTTATGAAATTGTTCACAGGACAAAGGGGCAGACAGGAGAGAGGCTGAACTGCCCAGCGATGGGGAACTGAGAGGAAGCAGCGACAGCCCCGAGCGGCCCAGGTGAACATGCCCTGGTGCTGTCTGCAGACTCTGGGCTGTCTGCTGCTGCAGGAGCCTGTGCACCTCTGTCTGCTTAGAACACAACGGCTCCCGCCTCCCTCCTACTGCCTAGCCTCCCACGAGTGCCTCCCATGGGCGGCCCGTTAGCAGAACCCTGCTGGCGAGGGGAATCAAGTCCTCAGGCTTCTAGCCTCATCTGTACAGGGGAGAGCATAGAAAAGGAGATGTGGGTGGTCAACATCCCATGCCGTGATGTCCCCCTCTGTGCCGAGATGCAACACCCCCTCTCCTGAGTATTCTCTGACGTTTATGTAGCACCATGATAAGCAATGTTGGTTAAGCCATCCACAAAGCTAGACATTCTCCCAAACTTGCCATCATGAGAGAAGGAAGAATACAGAGAACGAGTTTAGGAGTCCTCAGTTCAGTCGCTCAGTTGTGTCTGACTCTTTGTGACCCCATGAACCGCAGCATGCCAGGCCTCCCTGTCCATCACCAACTCCTGGAGTCCACCCAAACCCATGGCCATTGAGTCGTTGATGCCATCCAGCCATCTCATCCTCTGTCGTCCCCTTCTCCTGCCCTCAATCTTTCCCAGCATCAGGGTCTTTCCCAATGAGTCAGCTCTTCACATTCAACATCAGTCCTTCCAGTGAACACCCAGGATTGATCTTTAGGATGGACTGGTTGGATCTCCCTACAGTCCAAGGAACTCTCAAGAGTCTTCTCCAACACCACAGGTCAAAAGCATCAATTCTTCGGCACTCAGCTTTCTTTACAGTATATCTGCAGACCTATCACCATGTTGTACACAGAATAGACACTTAGTAAATATTCAGGGAACAAGTGAGGGTTTTCTTTTTAACAAGCATTTGCCCTAGTCACCTTCTGTCTGTCAAACGTACCAATCTTCATGCTGATGGGAATATGACTTCCGTTGTGGTTCAGCTGGTAAAGAATCACCCTGCAATGTGGGAGACCTGGGTTCGATCCCTGGGTTGGGAAGATCCCCTGGAGAAGGGAAAGGCTACCCACTCCAGTATTCTGGCCTGGAGAATTCCATGGACTATATAGTCCATGAGGTTGCAAACAGTCAGACACACTAAGCAGTTTTCACTTCTGGAGGACAATCTGGTAGAATACATCAGAGCCTTAAGAGTGTACAAACTCTGAGGATCTAAACAGGTCCTCTGGGGGCAGGACGCCTTCTGGGAGACCAAGAAAAGTCAGGTGGGATGTCCACTGTGCAGCAGACAAAGACTGTGAACCAATGTGGGGGGCCAAGCCAGTTCTGCTGTGTCCCCCAGAAACTGCAATGCCAGGCACGGTGCCCAGCATGGAGTGCCACCCAAGACCACCTTTGCCCCCTAGGTAGTGGTGGGACTGGAATCTTCCACAGCAAAGGGACAGGGAGGTGCCTCTCTGACCCCTCCCTGCAGCAGGCCCCTGAAGCAACCCAGGGGGTACCAGAGAGTCAGAGGGAGAGAAAGGATGAAGGAAGCAGACGCAGGGTGGAGCAACACCAGAGGGTCGGGATCCGCTGTGTCCATCTTTGAAGATGAAGGGGCCACCAGCCAAGGAATACAGGAGGCCTCTCGGAGCCGGGAAAGGGGAGGAAGTGAAGGCATGCTAAGGGAGAACACAGCCTTGATGACGCCTTAATTTTAGAGACCCACGTCAGACTTGCGACCTGTAGAACTGTAACAATCGTTTGCGTCATTTAAAGCCACTAAGTGTGCAGCCGTTTGTGATGGCAGCAACAGGAAACTCCTGCCCTGCCAGCTCTCTCCCCCGTACTAGAAACCCTGCAGATTCAGAGATACAGGCTTCAAGACCACCAGTGCTCCATGTGCTGACTCCGGCCCTGCAGGGCTGTGGGTAACTGGGAAGAGCGTCCAGTCCGCCCTTGGGGAGGCCAGCATTCTACCCCAGGCCCCAGTGGGGAACAGGCCTGCCAGCTGCTGCACGTGGAAAGAGCGCTTGCGCTTTGGAGTCTGAAGGGCCTGAAGCCAGATCCTGAATTGGCCCTTTACTAAGTGCTGACTGTGGACAAAACACTTAACCCTTGCTGCCTTAGTTGCCGTCCGTGTAAAATGGGGAGAGTGGTACATGCCTTAGAAGATTGTTAGATTAAATAAGTTCACACAGGCAAAGTGCTTAGAACAGTGCCTGACACCTAATAAATGCTCCCAAAAATGTGAAAAAAAAAAAAAGAATGTACTTATTTTGTGATCCAGCAGCTGTACTTTTAGGACCTAAAGAGAAAATAGAACAAGTGTAAAAGAATGGCAGATTTACAATATGAAACTGAGAAATGAGTGTTCCTTATAGGAAATTAACTGTACTATAGTATATTCCTCGAATCAAATGTTGTTCAGTCTCTAAGTCATGTCCATCTTTTTGTGACCCCATGGACTGCATGCAGCATGCCAAGCTTCCCTGACCTTTACTACCTCCCAGAGTTTGCTAAAAACTCCTGTTCCTTGAGAATGGAATATTAGGCAGTACTTAAAAATAATGATAGATTTGGTTAACATAAAAGGTGAACAGTATTATCATCTAAAATACTGAATGAAGTACTTCCTGTATTTCATTCAGAAAGGCACATATATTTTCTTAATTTTGTTACCAGTAAAAGAAAGAAAATTGTGTGAATACAGATTAAAAGGTACAGGAGGAATGGAACCCAAAGTGCTGACAGTGGTTCTCCCCAGGCAGTGGGATTGTTGAGTTTTGGGGCCAGAACTTGCTATCTGCAAGTGCCAGAAAATCAGACTCAGGTAGACCAAAGGGATTTGGGAACTCTCAAGACTGGAAGTCCAGAGGGAGAGGATAGGTCCAGTTGCTCAGTATCCCCAAAACATGTGTTCTTGCTGATTCTAGGCTCTCCCTTCTCCAGAGAGAAGGGGCTCCACTTCGTCTTCAGTCCCTGCAAGGGGGGCCCCTTTTGCCCCAAGGATGCCTTCATGGAGCCCCATGTTATAGCATTCTTATTATTTAAATAGAGGGTGCCATTCAAAGAAGAGAATGGTAGCTGTCGCTCAGATTATGGCTTTTGTTCCCAGCACCGCCCAAACTAGACCTTGTGCCCGACTCTGAGCCATCACCAGAGCCAGGAAAATAGGATGGTCTTCAACACACCCGGGCTCCTTTCTGGAGCTCAGCATGCCTACATGACTGAAAGGGTAAACACCCCAGTGGAAAACCAGGGTCGCAATATAGCAGAGGAGGTGAATGGACTCAAAGAGAGCAACCCACATGTGCAGGAGTGTGGGTCACTACTTGTGCTGTGGATTTGACCCAATAAACTTGGGCACTTTGTAAAAGTTCAGTTTTTAAACTTTTTCTCATTCCTAGCTCCATGCCCCTCCAACCTCCTCCCCGCTAAAAAAAATCTTACCTTTGCCAAACACCCTTTTTACATATAAAGATCCAGAAATCTGGAAGACAGAGATGGGAAGGCTAGACTGTATTTGTCAAACGCAGGCCTGAGAGGAGAGAAAAGGGAAAACCCTGAGTTTGGAT
The DNA here is from genome assembly GCA_007570785.1 of Antilocapra americana. Taxonomy (NCBI): domain Eukaryota; kingdom Metazoa; phylum Chordata; class Mammalia; order Artiodactyla; family Antilocapridae; genus Antilocapra; species Antilocapra americana. Next base: position 8,309,625 of record ML660779.1, on the reverse strand, counting down.
TGCATGTGTAGACTTTGTAGGACCAACAGGGACCATCTGAGGAGACCCCAGTCTACAGCATGGAGAGAGAAGAGAAGAAAAAGCCACACCAGAGAGATGGGTTGGTTGGTTAACTCCACAGGGTGAAAGTTGGAGCCATGAAATAGACAACCCCATTTAGAGTGAGAAAAAGGGCAAAAGAGGAAACCTGTACTACTCTGAGGAGTAGCCTCAGAAATCGAACAGAGATAAAGAGAAAAAAAATGACCTAACACAAGACATTGGAACAAATACAACTTTTAATAGTCTTGACCGCATTTATTTGCATTCTTGACCCTGTTCTTGGCCACTGAGCACTTTCAATAAGCAGGACTTTCAGCTGTTTATCTTAATTTGTAGAGACCATTGTCTAACAAAGAGGTCCAGAACTACAGCACAGAGGAGGTGAACAATGAGGGTCGCTGTCAGAGCAGGGCGTCTGTTCTCCTCGGAACACTACTTTCAGTTCAAGAAACATCGGCCACTTGTGCTGTGAGCTAAAGATGCAAGAGGGAACAACACAGACTCGGTGCCTGTTTTCCTGGAGCCCACACAATCTAGCACTTCCTGAACACGTTTTCAAATTCACCTCCTGAAATACACGCCACAGTTATAATTCTTCAACCTCATCAAATAATCCATTGCTCCATCAGCCCACTCCTAGCCTATCCAGGGCTTCATCATGACAATCCCTCCCTTCTGAACAAGACCTGGGTGAGTCCTTTCATCTGCCTCCTACTTGCACCACAAGAGCCACATATTTCTAGAAGAAAATCACACAGCTGAGCTGGTTGACTGATTGTAAACCTCGAAACAACCCAATGTTATCACCAACCCTCTGATAGGCTTGCTGTTCTTTGACCCGCATCAACTAGTCTAGATAATCAACAATCCCACATCCCTCTTCTGTTCTTTCCATGGTTCATTGAGAAAACTGAAGCCGTTCTCCATCAACTCCCTCTCCCCTACACCAACCAGTCAACCATGCCTTCATCTATACTCATTCCTCCTACTATGAGCTGAGTCCCTCTACCTGAGCCCTTCAATATGTCTCCTTTATCTCAGAGATTTCAAACCTTTGCTGACTCTTCTAAATTGTCAGTCTCATCTATTCTGGAGGAGAAGGGGATGACATCGGACGAGATGGTTGAATGGCATCACCCACTCGATGGACATGAGTTTGAACATACTCCAGGAGATGGTGAAGGACAGGGAAGCCTGGCATACTGCAGTCCCTGGGGTGGCAAAGAGTCGCACATGACTTGGTGACTGAATGACACCTATTCTGGACACTTCAAGCCACCTTTGAGTCTCTGTGTACAGGATCAGATAGCACTTCCTGCTACGCTCCTTCCCACTGTCCCCAACTTCTAGTTGTTCGTGTTCCTGGAGGCTTTGGGGAGCTCCTCACATTCTCCCAATGCCTTGAAATAACATCTATAGGCTGATGGCTCTGAAATGTGTAGTTACAGGTCAGATTCTTCCACAGACCCCAAGCTACAAAATGTATCTGCCTACACGCCATCTCCACTTAAGCATCTTATACCTCACTTTGTCATGTTACAAACAGCTTTTTAGTTGTCTACACACACCTCAGAGTCTCACTGCTCCTAGGCTTTCTCATTGCTGCTGGTAGTGTCACTGTTCGCTGCTTCAGTCAGAAACCTAGGAGTCACCCGTCCTCGCTGTGTGCATCTTGCCCCAGTGCCGCCACAGTCAGTCCATTAGCAAGCCCCATCAATTCTGCCTCCAATGCTCACCTGCCCCTGAGGTGTGCCTCCACCAGCTACCAGGATCTTAGGCATCACCCGCTTTGGATGAAATATACCGACCTCTCTGAATTCACTATTGGTCCTTTTTCAAGCTAGACTCCCCACAGCTGCAAAACTGGTCATGTCGCCCCTCTGTTTAGAGCCTTTGAAATGATTTCTCACTGCACGTTTGGATAATGTTCAAACTCTATGTCATTGTCTACAAAGGTTCTGCACAATCTTATCTTTGCAGGCCCCTGTTCCCCTCACTGCACAAAAAAAATAAATAAAATAAAAATGGAAGGGAATCAGTACAATTCACCATGTTGGTGAAGAGTAAAAGCTACATGTGGGGCCAAGAAATAAGGAAATTGCACTTGATAAATTCCAGATCCAACCAATAAGAATAGAAGACAACTACCCCAAACTGGTAAAGGTTATCTGCAAAAACCTGCAGCCAACATTATGTTTAAAGGCAACACGCTGAAATGTTTCACTTCGAGATAAAGAAAGAAAAGGATTCCCACACTCACCTCTTCTCAGCCTCAGCCAGTCAGTGCTGTTAGGGAAGGAAAGGAAGTGAAAGCTACATGGATTGGAAATGAAGGTCTAAAACAGCCATTATCCATAGATGATTTGAGTGTGAACTCAGGAAATCTGAAAGACTCCCAAAGGATGTATTGGAATTAATGTGTTAAGCAAAGTTACTAGGGACAAGATCAATATATAAAAATCAATTCCATCTCTATACAAGTGATAAACAAAATTTTTAATTTTATGTAAGTGTTAAATTCCAATGCCACTATAAAAAAAATCACCTGAAGGTTCGTGGCCTAAAACCACACAAATTATTACCTTACTGTCCTGTGGGTCAGAAGTCTTGTACGGGTGTAATGAGACTGGGATCAGAATATCAGCAGGACTGATTTCTTGTCCGGAGGCTCTTGGAGGGAGTCTGGCTCCTGCCCCTCTGGCTCATTGAAAGAATCCAGTACTTGGTGGTTGTGGAGCTGTTTTCCTGCTGGCTGTAAGCTAAAGGCTTAGACCATGACCACAATCTCCAGGTAGGCTGTGTGGTATTCTGGCTAAGCACGTGGCCTGGACAGTTGCGGTTACTAGCTATGTAGATGCCAGATACGAATGAACCACGCCTGCCTCTCCTCACTTGTAGGAGGGGACCATCTCACAGACGCTGAGGGCTTGATGGCAGCTGGCGTTGCCAGCACTTTCATTAGTGACAGTCTAGGCCCACATCCAGCATATGTCCACACATTGTGGTCATCTCCTCTCCCAAATTCCACACCCCCAGAAAGTGAAGAAAGGGAAAATCACTCAGTTGTATCTGACTCTTTGCGACCCCCTCATGGACTATACAGTCCATGGAATTCTCCAGGCCAGAATACTTGAGTGGGTAGCCTTTCCCATCTCCAAGGGATCTTCCCAACCCAGGGATCAAACCCAGGCCTCCCGCCTTGTAGGCGGATTCTTTACCAGCTGAGCCACCAGGGAAGCCCAAGAATGCTGGAGTGGGTAGCCGATCCCTTCTCCAGTGGATCTTCCCGACTCAGGAACCGAACTGGGGTCTTCTGCACTGCAGGCGGATTCTTTACCAGCTGAGCCACAGGGAAGCTTCCAATTCCCAGTCCCCACTAGCAGCTCCCGCATACAGCATCCTTCCTGTCCCCCTGACTCTCCAGGTGCTGCTTCCTTTACCTGGAATATCCTCCCCACCTCATTTGCTTACCAAACTCTGAAGCATCCTCCAAAGCTCAGGCATCAGGACTCCCCTGCTAGTCCAGTGATGAAGATTGCTAATGTAGGGGACACAAGGTCAATCTCTGGTCCCAGAAGATGCCACATGCCTCAGAGCAACTAAGTCCATGTGCCACAACTACTGAACCCCAGTGCTTCAACTACTGAAGCCTGAATGCCTACAGCCCACGTGCCACAAGAAAAGCCACTGCAATGAGAAGCCCGTGTAACACAATGAAGAGTAACCCCTGCTCGCTGCAACTAGAGAAAGCTGGCAAGCAGCAGTGAAGACCCAGCACAACCAAAATAAAATAAAATAATTCAGTTTTTAAAAAGAATACAAGCAAGTCCTCTATGCAGATTTAAAAAAAAAACTATAAAATTGGGAAATCTAAATTATTGGGGGAAAAGTTAGAGACTGTTGAATCTCGCGAAGATATAATTTTAAAGCTTTTCATGCATATGAACTCTACATGGCTTGAAATCAACCCCAGATAGAGAAGAACCATAATATACTTATACTTACCTGCTCAGGTGCATTACATCTCAACAGCTTCCATGAAAGAATTTACTTTTTTTAAAAATTAACTTATTTTATTTTCATTTTTGGTTGTGCTGGGCCTCCTGCGGTGTGTGGGCCTCCTGTTTCGGTGGCTTCCCTTGTTGAGGAGCACAGGCTGTAGGCACACGGGCTCAGTAGTTATGGCGCACAGGCTGAGTTGCTCCACAGAATGAGGAATCTTCCTTGACCAGTAATCGAGCGTGCGTCCCCTGAATTGGCAGGCAGACTCCCATCCTTTATACCACCAGGGAAATCCAAGAATTTATTTTCTTTTGAACTTTTTGTATTGGGGTATGGCCGATTAACAATATTGTGATAGTTTCGGGTGAACAGAAAAAGAAAAGAATTTACTTTTAAGAGGAGAAATGATGTACTTTTAAAGTCATATGTAGGAGAAGACAATGGCACCCCACTCCAGTACTCTTGCCTGGAAAATCCCGTGGACGGAGGAGCCTGGTAGGCTGCAGTCCATGGGGTCACAAAGAATCGGACACGACTGAGCGACTTCACTTTCATTTTTCACTTTCATGCATTGGAGAAGGAAATGGCAACCCACTCCAGTGTTCTTGCCTGGAGAATCCCAGGGACAGGGAAGTCTGGTGGGCTGCCGCCTATGGGGTCGCACAGAGTTGGACATGACTGAAGCGACTTAGCAGCAGCATCATGTATATTTGTATGTATTCATATAAACTATCCTGCAGTATTACAAACCCACCATGAAAGCCACAACATTCTGATTCGGTACTTAAAATTATATTTTTAGAATGGAAACTATCAAGAGAGTAACATGTGACTTCAAGAAAAGTATGATTTTTCTTGTATTACAGGCCACTAGCTTGATTCGGCAAAATTGTTGTAACTTGGTAAAGTTATTTGTACTTCCAAAAGTCCTTGTTTAGTACATTGTCCCTATGAGCTGGATGGGCTTCCCTGGTGGCTCAGGAGTAAAGAGTCTGCCTGCCAATGCAGGAGACTCAGGTTTGATCCCTGGGTCGGGAAGATCCCCTGGAGGAGGAGATGGCAACCCACTTCAGTTATTTCCGCCTGGGAAGTCCCACGGATGGAGGAGCCTGGTGGGCTGTAGTTCCTGGGGTCACAAGAGTCAGACACAACTGAGTGACCAAGCCACCACCGCCGTGGGCCGGACAAGTTAGCTGAACAGGCCAAGTCATCACCTGAGGTCTGCAGCGCTGCAGACTTACACAGAAGGACGGCTGGCCTCATCTTTCAGCGTCTCACATTTTCTTAGCTTAAAAAATTATATGTCAAAACCATGCTTTTGCGATTTCTAACACGTGGTATATCAGGCTGTTGGAGTATAATTATTTTTAGACTTGTGACCATAGAGGGCCTTTTTTACATGAAGAGCCAGCTGTACATTATTTGAAATTACCCAAATGATGTCTTGATTTGAGGCAAAAATCCTAGGTACTTATGGCTTTTAGTAACATGGTGCTACTGTGAGAAGAGGGGTGGGGAGAAAAATGAGTAATATAAAGTAATTATTAAGTGAATTTCACCACAGCTTATATTTACAGGAAATATTTATATTGGATTTCAAAGGGCAGGTCCAATTTGGAAAACAATCTAGCAAACATATTTTGTTACATGTTTTTTTTTTATCAGATAATTATCAACCACTACAAACTCTGGTGGCTCACACGGTCAAGAATCAGTCTGGCAATGCAGGAGACTTGGGTTCGATCCCTGGGCTGGGAAGATCCCCTGGAGGAGGTAATGGCAACCCACTCCAGTATTCTTGCCTGGAGAATTCCATGGATAGAGGAGCCTGGCGGGATACAGTCCATGAGGTAAAAAAAAGTCGGACAAGACTGAAGTGACTCAGCATGCACACACAACTGAAAAAAACCCTTCTAAGATCTAAAAGAGAGGGGGAAATAAGGGCAATATGCTACCTGAAAGACCGGAGAGACAGAGGCAAATACAAAGAACAACAATTTACCTGAGCAGAAACCCACAAATGAAAACTGCCATGGGAACCAGTGCTACTTAAGAAAATCTGAACTACAACTGAGGCCTCCCTGGTGGTTCATGGACTTCCCTGGTAACTCAGCCGGTAAAGAATCCACCTGCAATGCAGGAGACCCTGGTTCAACCCCTGGGTCAGGAAGATCCAGTGGAGAAGGGATAGGCTACCCACTCCAGTATTCTGGTGGCTCAGCTGGTAAAGAATCTGTCTGCAATGCAGGAGACCTGGGTTCAATTCCTGGGTTGGGAAGATCCCCTGGAGAAAAACGTCTACCCACTCCAGTGTTCTGGCCTGGACAATTCCGTGGACTGTCCATGGGGCCACAGAGAGTCAGACACGACTGAACGACTTCTACTTTCACTGGTGGCTCAGAGGGTTAGAAAATTTGCCTGCAATGCAGGAGATCCAGGATAGTGTGGACAACTCGGAGGGTTAAAAACTCTAGGAGCACTGACTCACAGAGAAGGTCCCCCCCACCAGTTTTAAGAGTTTTACCTCCAGGAGTTTGATGAGGTTCCCACAGTAGCAAAGAAAACTCTCCTTGTTCTTCCAGCAGGAGGAGAAGAAGAAACACACCAGAGCATTCTGTCCTCAACAAAACCTACCTTCAGGACAACCTAGCAGGCAGAGTGTTGTCGGAGCCTAACTGACCTGGGGGAGGGGAAAGACCCAATTCCTGCAGCTCTAGCCACCCCACCCCCAACCTAAACAGGGAGAAAAAAAAATTAAAAACAGCTGTGGGCAAACAAGGAAAACACTTGTGAAGCTCACAGTTCAGTGGTAGATCAGTAAAAGATTTGGACCTAATCACAGGACTATACAACAATGCCTCCCGCCACACCTCACCACCATTTACTAAAAGCCTATTTACAAGAGTTCCTTTGATATAGTACATTCTGTCCCACTATCAAGAACAGTTTACAGGGAGGTCCCTGGTCCAGTGGTGAGAACTCTGCTCTTCCACTGCAAGGGGCATGGATTTAATTCTGGTTGGGGAGCTAAGATCCCCCAAGTCCCTCTCTGCAGCCAAAAAAAAATAACAAAAGCAACAAACAACAGCAACAAAACCCCAAGGCATACCATGAGGTGAAACCACAATGTGAAGGGACAGAGCAAGCATCAGATCCAGACATGGGAGGGTTTTCAGACCAGGAAGGTAAGCACTGTAATTACTATGCTAAGAGCTCTAATGGATAAAGCAGACAGCATGCGAGAAAAGATTCACGAGTAAGCAGAGACTTGGAAATTCTAAGAGAGAACCAAAACAAAAAAAAGAAGCTAGAGATAGAAAACATTGCAACAGACATAAATGCCTCTAAAGGGCTTACTGGATTTCCCTGATGGCTCAGCAGGTGAAGAACCTGCCTGCAATGCAGAAGACGCAGGAAATGAGTTTGATCCCTGGGTTGGGGGGATCCTCTGGAGAAGCAAATGGCACCCACTCCAGTATTCTTGCCTGAAAAATCCCATGGACAGAGGGACCTGATGGGCTACAGTCCATGGGGTCACAACCAGACATGACTGAGCGACTAAGCACGCAAGCAATGGGCTTACTGGTGGGCTAGACATGACTGAGAAAAGAATCTGAGCTTGAGGATATCTCAGGACAAACTACCAAAGCTAAAAGCAAAAGGACCAAAGACTGAAAAACAACACAGTGAATCCCAGGACTGAGGGACAACTACAAAAGCTGTAACACAGGCGTGCTAGGAGTACAAGAAGAAAGACAAGAACGGAGGAAATATTTGAAACAGAAATGACGGGGCATTTTCCCCAATTAGTGTCAGACACCATGTTGCAGGCCCAGGCAGCTCAGAGACCACCAAGTAAGATTAAGGCCCCCAAACTACAGCCAGGCGTATGCATGTGTGTCTGTGTGTGCTCAGTCGTGTCTGACTCTTTGGAACCCACAGGCTGTAGCCCGCCAGGCTCCTCTTCCGTGGGATTTTTCTGGCAAGAATACTGGAGTGGGTTGCCATTTCCTCCTCCAAGGGATTCTTCCCAACCCAGGGATCGAACCTGAGTCTCCCGCATCTCCTGCATTGGCCGGTGAATTTCTTACCACTGCAACTAGGTAAGGGAGGCCCCACAACCACCGTTACAACTACAACTGGGAAGCGCTACAACTAGGCAGAGCATGTTCAAATTGCAGAAAAACCAAGATAAACTCCTGAAAGAAGACAAATGAAATACTTAACTTGCTGTGTCCTACTTAAAGTGAGAAACTCAAAGCTGTCCCATTCAGATAAAGTAAAAGGCAAGGATGTCCACTGTCTCCACTTCTTTTCAGTATCATTCTGGAAGTCCTTGCTAATGCATTAAAGACAGAAAGGAAAATAAAATGTGACTAGATTGTGAAGGAAGAAACAAAACTGACTTTTTAGACAAGTGAAATTATAATCTATGTAGAAAATCCAAAGTATTGAAAAAAAACCCCAGAATAAGTGATTTTAGCAAGGTAACAAGATATAAGGTAATTAATTATTGACATTATTGACTGCGGAATTTTTGCAAAAACTAATGCCTATGGCTTGTGATTTGTCATGTAAGTGAATACTGAAACATCTCTGATAAATAATGATCAAGGTAAAAAAAAGATGTATGAATCTATCTCTGGCCAATAATGTGTTAATTAATATACAAAAGTCAACTGCTTTCCTATACACCACCAATGAAAACATGGAATTTGAATTATAAATACAACAGCATTTACATTGTTCTTGTTTAGTCACTAAGTCATGTCCAACTCTTTTGCAACCCTGTGGACTGTAGACCACCAGGCTCCTCTGTCCATGGGATTATCCAGGCAAGAATACTGGAGTGGGTTGCTATTTCCTTCTCCAGGGGGTCTCCCTGACCCAGGATCCAACCTGTGTCACCTGCATTGCAGGTGGATTCTTTACCACTGAGCCACCAGGGAAGCTCAGCATTTACATAAGCACTCCCCCCAAATGAAATGTTTACATATAAATTTAACAAAACATGTACAAGATTGATACGAAGACAACTACAAAACTGACAACGGATACCAAAGAAGAGCAAAATAAATGGAGAGACATTCCGTTTTCATGGACAGGAAGACTCACAGTATCAAGGTGTCTGTTCTTCTGAAATTAAGCTATGGAGTCAAGCCACAGAATCATTTTCTGGCTATTGACAAAGTGACTGTAAAGTTTATATGGAGAAGGAAAAGAGCCAGAGTAGCTAACTCAACACTGAAGGGGAACAAAGTCAGAAGACTGATGTGGCCCGACCTCAAGACTGTTATAAAGCTGTTCAAGACAGTGTGGTATTGGTGGAAGAACAGACAAGGGGATCTACGGAACGGAATATAGAGCCCAGCTGCAGATCCCCATACGTGATCTGAGCCCAGTCTACCCATCACATCAAAATAATCTCTTCAGCAGATGGTGCTGGAACAACCGGATGACCACATCCATTAAAGAAACATTGAAGATAGATACACACCTTATACCCTTAACAGAAATGAACTAAAAATGGATCAGAGATATAAATGTAAAATGCCAGAACTATAAGAGTCCTGGTGATAACATAGGAGAAAACCTGGATGACCTTGGGTGTGCCTATACTTTGTAGATATAACACCAAAGTCAGGATCCATGAAGAAAATAATTGATAAGCTAGACTTTATTAAAATTAGAAACGTGTGCTTTGTGAAAGATAATTTCAAGATAATCAGAAGAGAAGCTACAGACTTGAAACAAATATTTGCAAAATAGATACCTTACAAAGGGCTGTTATCCAAACAAAGAACTCATAACACTCGACATTAAGAAAACAAACAACCCAACAACCCAAAACATACAAAGAACACTTAAAACTTAGCATGAAAAAAATGAACTACATCTCACCGAAATAGATATATGGACTGTAAAGTAGTATGTGAAGAAATGCTCCATATCATGTCATCAAAAAAATACAAAATTAGAACAATAATGAGATACTCTTATGCACCTATAAGAGTGGCCAAAATCTGGAACACTGATGGCCTCAAATGGTACTGCTACTTTGGAAAGCCATTTGGTGGTTTCTCATAAAACTAAATATGCTCTTATTGTCGGATCCAGCAACAGTGCCCTAGATATTTATCCAAATGAACTGAAAACTTATATTTACATAAAAATCTGCACATAGATGTCTACAGCAGCTTTATTCATAATTGCCTAAACTTGGACGCAACTAAGATTCCTTTCAATGGGTGAATGGACAACTAAACTGTGGTACATGCAGACAACAGAATACTAATTAGTGCTAAAAAGAAATGAAAGTGAAAGTTGCTGAGTCGTGACTGACTCTTTGGAACCCCATGGAGAAAGGAAAGGCTACCCACTCCGGTATTCTTGGGCTTCCCTTGTGGCTCAGCTGGTAGAGAATCTGCCTGCAATTAAGGAGACCTGGGTTCGTTCCCTGGGTTGGGAAGATCCCCTGGAGAAGGGAAAGGCCACCCACTCTGATATTCTGGCCTGGAGAATTCCATGGACTATACAGTCCATGGGAGCGCTTTTCCTTTCTCCACGGGATCTTCCCAACCCAAGAATTGAACCAAGGTCTCCCACATTGCAGGCGGATTATTTACCAGCTGAGCCACAAGAGAAGCCCTCAAAAAAGAAATGAGCTATGAAGCCATGAAACGGTGCAAAGGAACCTGAAACACATATTATTAAGTAAAAGAAGCCAAGGAAGCCAATCAGCCAATTGTGTGACTCCAACGCTAAAGGCAAAACTATGGAGACAGTAAAAGGATGAGTGGTTGCCAGGGGTGAGACTAGGGAGGGATGAACAGGCAGTGCACAGAGGATTCTTAGGGCGGTAAAAGTGCTCTTGACATGGTAAGGACTGATGCATGTCACTATACATTTGACTAAATCCATAGAACGTACGTATCAGGAGTGAATCCTAATGTAAACAATGGACTCTGGGTGTCATGACTCAAAATAGGCTCATCACTTGTAACAAATGTACTATATACACTGAGGGGGGATGCTGATAATGGGGGTTGCTATGCATATGAGGGAGGGTACACGTGGGTCCTTAGTCACTAACTCATGTCTGATGCTTTGCGACCCCATGGACTGTAGCCCACCAGGCTCCTCTGTCCATGGGATTTTCCAGGCAAAAATACTGGAGTAGTGGATTGCTGTTTCCACCTCCAGGGAATCTTCCTGACCCAGGGATTGAACCTGTGTCTTCTGCATCTTCTACATTGGCAGTTGGATTCTTACCATTAGCCACCTGAGAAGCCCCATGGCGGGTAGGGCAGCAAGTGAATATTTCAGAAATCTCTGTACCTTACTCTGAATTTTGCTGTGAACCTAAAACTGCTGAAAAAATAAAGTCCCTTTTAGTCTTATGGTCAAAGGGCTCATGAAGTCACTTCAAAAGAGGATATACTAATTCCCAATCTTTAGGTGAAAAGACATTCTGCATCATTAGCTTTTAGGGAAATACAAATGAGGCACACCCTTTAACCCACTGGTATGACTGAAATTTTAAAGATTCACAATAGTAATAGTATTGACAAGATTGTGAAGCAAATGTAAATCTTATACTTCGCTTATAGTAATTTAAGATGGTCAAATCACCTTGGAAAATGGACCGTAATTTCTCAATGTTAAAGACACACCTACTCTGTAATCCAGCAGTTTCTCCCCTGCATATTTATCCAAGTTAAATGAAAACATGGGTTTCCCAGATGGTGCAGTGGTAAAGTACTCACCTGCCAAGGCATGAGACATGGGTTTGACCCCTGGGTCAGGGAGATCCCTTGGAAAAGGAAATGGCAACCCACTCGAGTATTCTTGCCTGGGAAACCCCATGGATAGAGGAGGCTGGTGGGTTACAGTCCATGGGGTCACAAAGCAGCTGGATACAACTTAATAAATAAAAAACAACCACAGAAATGAAAACATATGTCAATTTAAAGACTTCTACAGTAATGTTCATAACAGCTTTATTAATAATAGTGGAAAACATTAAACTATCCAATATCCATCATTAGATGACTAAAACCAACCAAACTGTGGTGTATTCACTGAATGACATCCTTCTTTGCAATAAAAATGAATTCCTGATACATGCAACAACATTTGGGAACAGCACACACTTCATTTTGAACAAAAGCAGATGGTTAAAAGAGTACATTATTCCATCAACAGAGTTCTAGTCTAGTCTAAAATGAATCTATGGTGACAGATATGTTAATAGAAATTAGATCAGTCATTGGGTGAATGGGAAGATTTACTGCTAAGTATTCCAAGGGCAATTTTCTGGCAGGAAAAAACTGTTTTATATTTTGATTAGAGATGGTTACAGAATATTAGAGTTGCTAAAATTCCTCAACCATACACCTATAATGTGTATTTATTGTGTACGATTGTATACAAAGTTGACAAAAAAAATCATGGAATATGAGGCAAAATCGAAGGTTAATAATGATGAAATCAATAGAAATTATTATGACAGTTTTATAATTCATTAACAGATCAATTTCAAGCAGAAATAATGAGTAACATGTTGTTACTGGATTGCTGTTAATCCAAATGATGAGTAATGAGTCAAATGATCAAACTGGAAAAAGTACTGAAATTTTGACATAAAATACTGACATATAAAACTCATAATACATTTTTAAAGATGAGAAAATCCATAACAGGTAGTAGTGGTAATGTGTTATCTGTTCCCAAGTATTTAGTGTCAATGATTACACCAGAAACTTCTATGTGCTCTGAATTTTTATAGATTGTATATGAAAAAAGGCTTCATAGAAAATTTTTTAAACTTGATAATCCTAAAAATTTGCACATTATCAAATGATATATTAACTTGAGACTTTTATAAACTCAATTTTATCAACCTTACTAGAAAAAAGACTGAATTATCTTTGTGAACTGTATAATAAATAATCTTCAACCTCATTGTTGAGGTTAAAGGGTAGGAAGTCCAAATACACAACTTTTAGTAAATTGTTTGCAGCTTACATGTTTGTCTCTCAAAATTTTTAATATCTGTGGGTTTTGTCCATTTAAAAAATTTGTAGTTTGTGGCATTCATTTCACATAAAGACACTCTTCAAGTTGTGTAGACTTTGGGTTCAAGTCCTGAACATACCTTGGATCAATGGGTCTGAGTATAAAAAGCAAATTTGTGGGAGACCGCCTTCAGTCTAATTTCATAAAGTTTAAAAACATGCTAAACTTAATATAGTTACAGATTAAAGAGCACGGTGGTAAAATGATGAGGAAATGCCCACAGTGAGCTTAGAGGCAAGATTTGACTTTATGCCTCTAGTGGGCAGCAGGCATTTTTGCCTTCATGGACACTTTTCTCCTTAAAAATACCAAAAATCGTATTTTAGGACTGGGTTGGTATAAAGACAGATGGTAACTACTAATAGAGTTTCCTCAACCTAAAATTTCACTTGTTTCCTGATTCTGCAAGAAGTTAAAACTCTTTCGTGTGTCCCTAGCCCAAGCTACAATGTGTAATGGAAAAGCCTCTCTGCTCAATGTTCATTGTAATATTCCTTTTCTTTCACCATGGTGAGCAGTTTTAGCATTTTATACAACCATCGTTTCGTGGCTAGTTTAATAAAAACGTATGTAATGCGTCGTGCAAGGATACAAATGAAAATGGTTATCTCGGGCACATGGAAATTTAGGTGATTTTTACTATCTTGTTTCTCTTTCAAAAATCAGTTCTTTTTTTTCAATAGCCAGCTGGATCCCTATTTTTCAGAAGTACTACTATTGTTTTTTAAAGAATATACACATACAATTTATAGCGCGTTATATAATTTCGCGACTTTATTTAACCACTGGATTTTACTTTGGCCAACACAGTCCAAGAGACAGAGAAAAACAAGAGTTAACGGTCACCGCCTTCGGCCGGTACCGTTAAAATTTCCATAACGGTCATCGCGCTTTCCGGTAAGCCACGCCCCCTTCTGGAATGTTCACCAGGACCCTCCCGTCCGCTGCACCCACTGCCCTTCTCATTCTGCGGGTGGAGTTCTCCGGGGTAAGGTGGTCGCTGGCCCGCTTCTCCGGACCGGGCCCGCCTCGGCCTCTGCTTTCCTTTAGAGCCTTGATCAGAACTAGTAATTATTTCTTTTCCTGCCACCTTCTCAGCTAGTGGTGGCGCCTCGTCGTCGTCTTCAGTCAGTAGTAGCGTCAAGAAAGAAAAGGGTAGGTTTTCCAGGGGGTTGTACTGTTTTCCTCTGTATTATTTCTTCTCTTCGCTGTGTGTTTTTTTTTTTTCTTACAAAGTCTGTATCTATTTCCCACGAATTACGTGTTGTTTACACACTATCCTAGTTTAGGGCTTAAATCTAAGGAGAAAAAAATTGCTTCGCCACAGGCTCTTCTGAAACTCGTGAGGCGTCGAAGACAGAAGCAGAACCGAACGGAAAAGGCAGGAGGGTAGGCGTACCGGAGGCCCAGGGGGGGGCCCGTCGGGGAAGGCTGCCACCGGCCGAAAGGGTGGGCCGAGCCGGGGCCGACGCGAGGCCGCAGGCTTTCCTCAGGGGCCCCCGCCCCCTCCCCCTCCCCCTCCCCCGCCAGCCCCCACCCCCACCCCCGGCCCCTCCTTCCGGCCGCCTCTCCGCAGGACGCTCCTGATTGGCCAGGCCCTAGCCCGGAAGCGGCACCGCGCCGGGCTTCCCGGCCCCTCGGCCGAGCCCCGGCGCACCGCTTCTCCACGCCCCGCCCCTCGGGGGGGGGCAGCAAAACAAGAGAGCGGCGACTGGGGCGGGGCCTGCGGGCGGCCGTCGCCGCGCAGGGGGCGGGGCCTGTGCTCGCGGCGCCCGCTGGTTGGCCGACGGGCTGCGGGCGAGGCGCTGGGGGTTGCGCGGCCGCACTTCCGCCCTCGGCCGGCTGTTGAGCCGAAGCATGGAGGCGGGCTAGAAGCCGGCGGGAGGCCGAGCGGGGGGTGAGGAGGACGGCGGGCTCGAGGCTGCAGGCCGGGCGGGCCCGATTGCGCGCGCGGCTGGTGAGTGCCGGGCCGCGTGGGGTAACGGCGGCGGCGCGCGAGGCGGGGGCGGGTGGGGGAGGGGCGCGCGCGCTCGGACGCGTCTCTCGGGAGAGTCGAGGCGCGCGGGGCGGGAGCGTCCCCGCCGCGTCCGCCGTGCAGCGCGCCCGGGCCCCACCGTTGGGACCCCCGTCCCCTTCTTTCACGGCGTTTACCTTGCGGTCCCGTGTGACCGGCCCTGCATAGTTTCGGTGGGACTGCTTGGGGGCTGGGGGGGTCTCGCTGTGGAAAGTGTCTGTCCTCTCGACGCCCCCTCCTTTCTCCTTACGGGGTCCGTGGCTTTGGGGAGAGTGCCACTCCGGAGTGGCCACCTGAGTCCTCCTGCCCCACCTGAAGGGGATGTATCGCTGACAGCCAGCCCCAAGGGGCTTTGCCGCCTTCCCCACCTCTCAGGAGCGACAATGTACCGAGACCCTGAAGGAACCGTCACGAGGCTCGAAGGAACGGTTTGCTATTTAAAGCGACAGGAATGAGTTACTGGCGGTCCTAGGGCTGAAGTCACTTAACATTTGCTAATTGGGGTTTTTTGACAAAGTGGCTCACGCTCCCCTGTGTGGGGATGAGGTCTCCCGTGAACCTACTCCCCACTGTGGAGTCAGAATGGCAGTAGGCCCACAGGCAAGTTGTCTAATTTCTGAGCCCGAGCTTTTTCATCAAATGGTTACATTCCGCTCTGTAAGTATTGATGTGAAACTCACATGAGAATATATAAACCACTTCCTCAGTTTTGTTTTGCCTTTTCAGAAATGTTTTTTGCGGAGCCAGAGTCTGGGTGTATATGAATGCAGATCTTCACCCATTCCCAAATAAATCCAGGCATCTCAACTGAGAGGATCACTTCTCTGTAGGCCATCACCTCAGGTAATTTTTTTCTTAAGCTTTATGTATTTCTGACTGTGCTGGGTCTTAGTTGCTGTGGGCATTCTCTGCTTGCGGTGTGTGGGCTTCCCACTGAGGTGGCTTCTCTTGTGGAGCATGGTTCTAGGGTAGAGTCCAGTAGTTGCCCCAAGGCATGTGGGATTTCCCTGGACCAGGGATGGAACCCATGACTCCTGCATTGGCAGGTGATTTCTTAACCACTGGATCACCAGGAACTACCCTAGGTAATTGTTAAATTAACATTTAAGACATTTTTTTTCAGTCACTTAATATGTGCCCAGCACTGAAGTAAAGTATATACAAAACAGATCCTTACCCCCTGAAAGACTCAAAATTTTTGAGGATGGAGCATGCATGTGGGAAACATCTGATAGTAAACACCTCAACTTGACAAGGTGATGTGGTGGTAGAAACTGAATCGAGTCCTGAGAGGGCTGAGAAGAGAGTCAAACTGGAAAGGGAGGGGGCTGGGTTAGACTACTAGCCCCCAGGCATGGTGATGCTCAGGGATGAATTGCACTTGGTGGTGGTGTAGTCGGGTCCGACTCTGTGAACCTATGGACTGTAGCCTGCCAGGCTCCTCTGTCCATGGGATTCTCCAAGCAAGAATAGTGGAGTGGGTTGCAATTTCTTTCTCCAGGGGATCTTCCCAACCCAGGAATCGAACCCAGGTCTCCTGTCCTGCAGGCAGATTCTTTACCAACTAAGCTATGAGGGAAACATAGGTAGATCTCATATCTGGCTTTTTATTGGACTCACTGCTGGAGTTGTTTTAGTTTGAACCTGAATTTTATCAGTGGTGTCTCACTGTCTGCTTTTTTCTCCCAAGTTCCTTTGGTGAGTCATATGCATTTGAGGTTTAAGATCCAGACAGAGGTCTGAAGGGTAGGCATTAAAGGCAGAAGAGCTCCCAAAATGCAGGTAATACCAAATACCAGGAGGCGTTTTAGGAAGAGCAAGTGAGGGGGAAATGGCAAGAGATGATGCTGAAGCCAGCTCTTGCAGGGACTGGTGTGGTGAGCTCAGAGGTTATTGCCCAGATGTAGAGGAGTCACTTGTGCTTTCAAAGTCCAGTTTTTGGTTTGGCCTTTGGCAGCATTTTGGGAAAGAATTGATGGTGGATCAAACAAGAGGCAGATCATTTATGTTTTCTTATGAAATCTAGGCAAATAGTGAAAATGTATTAAGGCAGTGGCAGTCTCATTGACAGTTAAGTACAGATGTAATCAAGGTGGTAGACGCTGTGGAACTTGCAGAGATGGGTCTAAGGGAAGAGAATACAATTAACAGGTTACTGGTTTGAAAACTGGAGGCATGGTAATACCATGTATATAGAGAATACAGGACAGATCACATAAGGTTTAAGGGAAGGGCTTTGTACTGTTCTGGTCTTGTTTACTCTAATGCACCAGTTGGGTGAGTAGAGATTTTCTATACAGTTGGATATTAAATAGAGTCAGCCTTCCATATCTTCAGGTTTCACATGTGTGAATACAGAGAGCCAGCTGTGTTCATTGTGTTACACTGTTTTAGGTGGGGAGTTTAGCATCTGCAGATTTTGGTATCCGTGGTGGGGGTTTAGCTTCTAGAACCAATTGCTTGCAAGTACTGAGGGACAGCTGTATATATTTCTGGAGTTCTAGGCTAGGCTGTCATTATTGAGTAGCTGAAATATAGGTAAGCGTTGCACTGTGTTTACATACATTCTTAGTCTTTGGGAAGCTTCAGTGTAAGTAGTAGTTATGGGTTGAATTAAGGCACCTAGAAAGAGCACTGAATGAAGAGGAGGAGAGAGAGCCCTGAGGACAAACCTTTGGACATTTTGATATTAGGAGGGGGAAAAGGATCCAGATGGTTCTGGAGATTGGGTAGAGGAAATGAAAGGAGAATTGTATCTTAGCTATGAATTAAATGTTAGCCTCTTCACATGTTTTGGAGTCCAGTAAAGAACCAACTGGATTTGATATTACAGAGATTATAAGGGACTTCTGTGAAAACATTCAGTGAAATGTAAGATAGAACCCAGAGTGCAAAGGAGCTAAATTTTATTTTCAAGGGTTAGTTTCCTGGTGCAGAAACTTGGTCAGTGGACTCAGTGCTTTCACTGCCGCACCCTGGTTTCAGTTCCTTAGTTCAGTTTTGGGGAACTAAGATCCCACAGCCACTTGGCCCAGCTGAGGGGCAAAAAATAAATGAAAGCAATTGCAAAGAAGTTTTTAATAAATAATTAAAATTTCCAAGAAGTGGGACTTCCGTGGGTCCAGTGGTTAGGACTCTGCCCTTTAATGCAGGGGGCACTGATTTGATACCTGGTGGGGGAGCTAGGTTCCCACATGCTGTGTGGTGCAGGCAATAAACAAAATTTCAAGAAGTTTAGCTAGGAAGGGTAGAAGAAAGTGATTGTTATATGAAGTTTCTGGCCAACTATTATTGAGAAATGGTAGCCCTGGCTAAGTCAGTGGAAAATAAGTTACATCTCTGGTGAAGCATCCTTTGTGATTGTCAAATCAGCTCTCTCTTTAATGCACAGGAGCAGCTCTGATTTCTGCAGCTTGAGGATTCTCTGGACACCCGCATTTGTGGTTCAGTAATGGTTCCCAGCAGTAAAAACGCTGATGAAATTAACAAAACTGCCTTCCAGAAGAAGTGAGTTGTGCAAAAACTTGCAAGGTTCATGGCCATCCACCAGCAGTTTTCCCTTTAAAGAAAAATCACAATATACTTATTATACCCTGTTCCCATTTTTTGTGCTTAACTATCAGGCCAATGGTGACTTTGTTTTAAGGACATAACAACACCCTTTTATGACCTTTTGAGAGGAGCTATGGAAATGAATGTTTCTGTTGTTGATGGGCTCTATAGCACTGTTCTGTGTTCTGAATTCCATTCTTACCTGTTGTATGTCAGTAACTTCCATCTACTTTGAGAAAATTTAGTTTTGCTTTCTGGAATGTGGAGATAGGCTAGCTCTTTGAATGAGTTGAATAAAAATCAAACTCCATAATTTTTTTTTCCTTTGGCAGCACACATGGGATCTTATGTGTACCCCCTGCCTTGGAAGTATGGAGTCTTAATCACTGGACTTCTGAGGAGGTCCCTCCATAATTTTCTTAATAGAACGTTTCTTTTGCTAACTAACGCTGAATATTTATTGGAAGGACTGATGCTGAAGCTGAAGCTCCAGAGTTTTTGGCCACCTGATGCGAAGAGCCGACTCATTGGAAAAGACCCTGATGCTAGGAAAGATTGAAGGCAAAATGAGAAGTGGGTGGCAGAGGACGAGATGGTTAGATAGCATCACTGACTCAGTCGACATGAATCTGAGCAAACTCTGGGAGACAGGGACAGGGAAGACTGGCATGCTACAGTCTGTGGGGTTGCAAAAAATCGGACACAACTTAGCTACTGAACAGCTGTTAATAGTTAAAGTATACAGTATTTTATTTGTATATCAGTACATTCATTTCTTCAAAGTTTCAGTTGTCTGCAGTCCATCACCTGCTCAAATCAAGCTTGAAGCAATTGATGTTTGAGAAATCTCCCCTAAGTTTTGTTTTCTGTTTCCACACCGGGTAGAAAGTGCAACTTAATAGATTACATCAACAGGAGAAACCCAAGTTCCTCTTTGAATGAAATTTATATTCTGCAGAGACGTAGTGACATAGTGTCCATTATATTACTTAGTATTCCCTTGTTTGCCAGACCCTTAAAAAATGTTGAATTAGAAGTAGTGTCAAGAAAGGGCAAGACTCCAGTCTGACTCAACATATTTTTTGTTTTTCAGATGAGGACTGTAACTCACGTTATCTTTTTGCTCTGCTTTCAGGAAGCTCCTAAATTAGGACTTAGTGAAATTTTTTCTAAATAAGTTTTGATTTCTCTCTGTAAATCTCCTTTTAACATGTCCTTTTCTACATGTACTTTAATGTTGAAAGCTGCCCTGAATTCTTTTCAGAAGCATGAAGAAAATACACAGCTAATATTTAATTTAAAAACTCAGTTCACAAGGCATGCATGTTTTTGATTACACGGAAGTTACAAGATCTGTCAAGATGTGATCGACCTCCCATTAGCAGTTTATTCATTCTGAATTTTAGGGTGATATGCATTTAAAAATTTCACATTCAAATTTCTGTCCCCAAATATGCAATGACTTGGATAATATTTCTTAACCTTTTGTTGTCCCTTCTCCCTTTCTGAAAGGAAACTTTTTAGGCATTTCTTTCCTATGAATTTCCCATAGATTTTAATAGCACCAATATATTACATACCTCTTTATGTATATCTGTGCTTTATACATAAAAAGAGTGGGACTTTTTTTGTGTCTTGCTAGTTTTCATCTCCTTGAGGATGTTGTCCCTCCTGATGAGAATGAATGTGTTACGTTGCATCCAGTGAGGAAATGAATTTCATTGGGTTGACAGATGGATTTGTAACTTTCCCCCCCATGGTCGCAGAGAGTCAGACATGACTGAAAGGGAACAGATGGGTTTGTAACTTTTCCCCCATTAGGCTGATACTTTACATTCATTAGATAAGATCAAGGTTTCAAGATCAAGTTTGTTGGGTAATTTTGTGGCCCAGTTCTCAGTAAAACATAAAACATTTTCATAGTATAAATCACTTGGTTTGATTTCCCTTGGGTGTGGTTTTCTATTTTGTTGTCAAAGACAGCTCATAGCTGTTTGGATAATGCCTTGTCTGATGTTTTTCTTGTGAATAGACTGGGGCTGTGGTTTTGGGGCAGCATATTGCAGAGTTGAAGTTCCTGCCTCATCACACTATGTCAGGGGTTACCAACATAGCTTAACACCGATGATATTAACCTGGATGACTTCGTTAAGATGTTGTTTACCAAGTGTCTCCCCTCTGTGTGATTTTCACTTTTCATTGAAAGTGTTTCACCAAGTCCAGCCTTGACTCAAGATGAGATTAAGCTTTGCTTCCTGAGAGTATCTATATATATATTATTCACAGTTCTTTTATAAGGAAAATTTGTCTCTTTCTCCACATTTGTTCATTCATTTGTATCAGTATGGATTCATGTGTATTTGTACTGTGGCTTATAATCCAATAGTACGTTATTTAGTTACTCAAAATTCTTTGAGTAACTAAAATTCTGTAGCTTTGGCTACAGGGACCTCTTTCAAGTTGGTGGCTAATATGTCCCCTTGACATGCCCCTATCCATCTGTGTTTTGAGCACTTTATTTCTGTTGCTACAAGATGCCCCAGACTCATTTATATTTTCCCTACCCCAGCCTTTTGTTTCAGTACAAAACATGTGCTTTCTGTTTAGCCATAGTACACTGCTTACTGACAGTGAACTTTCTCTTTGCTTCCATATGCATTTAGTGGCACCTCAGCTTGCTGTTATTGCACCTCATTAGAACTGGAGATCTCTTTGGATTGGCTTCCACCCTGTTTGCTAGTCCTCTGCCTCATGCCATCTGTAGTTCTGATAAACTTGTCTCTGTTTTCCTTCAAGCCTTTTGACATTTGGTTCTTGGGATTTCCTCTTGTTTCCAGGTACCATCTTGCTACTTTGTTCTAAGACTGCTAGGCTTTGGGAAGTTAATTTTAAATCTTTTTACTTGAGTTTGGATGGTGGAGGCTCTGATGGTATTATACAACCCCAAATTGGAAACTATCAAAAACTGAAAGTGTGAAACTCAGTTGTAATAGGTTTGTAGTTGTTGTATTTGTAGCCATTATGGTTATACTAAATTGATGAGCAGCGAGTTATGGGCAGCAGTTTATACACACATGTGCAAATTTATATATGTACTTTGTAACCAATAGAAAAAAATTCTCTGTATGAAGTTTTGTTATTGGTGTGGACTAATTTATGGATTTTTTAGGTTTCCAGGAATTTCTGTAAGATGGCCTCAGGGAATGTGAAAGGTTTCCTGAGCTTTTCACTTGACTCCAGTACATGATTTAGAACACTCCAAAGTCTGTACTTTATTGTTTTTGGCTGTGATGGGTCTCAGTTGCTGCTTGGGCGTTTTCTCTAGTTGCGGTGAGTAGGGGCTGTTCTTCATTGCAGTGCTCAAGCTTCTCATTGTGGTGGCTTCTCATGTTGCAGAGTACTGGCTGTCGGGCACCCAGGCACAGTCGTTGTGGCCCAGGTTCTAGAGCACAGGCTCAGTAGTTGGGGTACACAGGCTTAGTTGCTCCAGGGCATGTGGAGTCTTCCTGGACCAGGGATCGAACCTGTGTCTTCTGCATTGGCAGGTGGATTTTTCACCATTAAACCACCAGGGGAGCCCTCCAAAGCTTGTACTTGGAGAACACTGATGATTCTTGTTCCTGTATATTTTTTATAGGTACAGAGTAGTTTGAGCCTTCTTTATAGCACAGCTGAATGTCACCTTATGATGTTTGTTACTGACTGCTTTCTTTGCATCATTTTTCATATGTCACAGATAGTTTTTACAAATAGTCTCAGATTGAGTTTAGCCAGGGATTGATAAGCTGGCCAGCAGAATGTTGGATGTGATGGAGGCACATTTTAAGTTGAAGACAGGATCATTACTGGGAAGCGTATCCATTCCCCACCAGAATAGTCCTGAAGTGTTATGTGATATTTTCCTTTAATCTTTCAATATCTTCTTTTCTGGGTACAGGTGCAGAATGAGTACATGTTGTTGGTGTACCCCAAGTGGTACTTCTACCACTGATTTCCTGCAACGCTATGCATCTAAGACCCGCTCTAGTGAATTTCAGACAGCTGATGAAGACCTCTGCTACTGCTTGGAGTGTGTGGCTGAATACCACAAAGCAAGGGATGAATTGCCGTTCTTACACGAGGTAATTTATATGAAATGGGCGGCTTTTTTCCTGAACTTGATATCTAGGAAGGGGATACATTTGAATTGTTTTGGGAGCATTCAAGGAGCTTGACAGTATGATTTAAACTGTGAAGGTTAAAATACTGCTAGTACCCAGCTCATTACCTGTAGAGAGTGGGTGCTGAGTAATTGCTTATTGACTGACACCTAAAGCAGAATTCTATAATCCTCCTTTTATAGTCATTTTATGTAAAGCAGTTTTATGAAATGATGTATGGTTTTTTTTTTTTCGGTTCCATGTTTTTATGTCATTGTGTTTGACGGTGTTACAGGCAGGTGTTTGGCGAACAGTTATTTTTTTCCTCTTTTTTTAAAAAAAATATAAATTATTTTTTTTAGTTGGAGGCTAATTACTTACACTATTGTGGCTTTTGCCGTACATCGACCTGAGTCAGCCATGGGTGTACATGTGTCCCCCCATCCTGAACCCCCCTCCCATCTTCCTTGCTACCCCATCTTTCTGGGTTGTCCTCCAGAGCACTGGCTTTGAGCATTGGTCTGTTATGCTGGTCATCTGTTTTACATATAGTAGTATACATGTTTCAATGCTATTCTCTCAAATCATCCCACCCTCGCCTCTTTCCACATAGTCTGAAAGTCTGTTCTTTACATCTGTGTCTCTTTTGCTATCTTGCATTTAGGATCATTGTTACTGTCTTCTTAAATTCCATATATATGCGTTGATATACTGTAATTGGTGTTTCTCTTTCTGACTTACTTCACTCTGTATCATAGGCTCCAGTTACATCCACCTCATTAGAACTGACTCAAATGTGTTCTTTTTTATACAAATGTGTTCCATTGTGTATATGTACCAAAACTTCCTTATCCATTTGTCTGTGATGGACATCTCGGTTTCATGTCCTAGCTGTTTTCACTGCAATGCTGCAGTGAACATTGGGATACATGTGTCTCTTTAAATTCTGGTTTCCTTAGTGTGTATCCCCAGCACTGGGATTGCTGGGTCGTATGGCAGTTTTATTTCCATTTTTTTAAGGAATCTCCACACTGTTCTCCATAGTGACTGTGCTGATTTGCATTCCCACCAACAGTGTAAGAGGATTCCCTTTTTTCCACACACTCTCCAGCATTTATTGTTCATAGACTTTTTCATGACAGCCATTCTGACTGGTGTGAGATGGTACCTCATTGTGCTTTTGATTTGAATTTCTCTGATAATGAGTGATGTTGAGCATCTTTTCATGTCTTTGTTAGCCATCTGTATATTTTCTTTGGAGAAATGTCTGTTTAGATTTTTGGCCCACTCTGATTGGATCGTTTAGTTTTCTGGTATTGAGCTGCATGAGCTACTTACATATTTCAGAGGTTAATTCTTTGTCAGTTGTTTTGTTTGCTGTTATTTTCTCCTATTCTGAAGGCTGCCTTTTCACCTTATAGTTTCCTTCGTTGTGCAAAGCTTTTAGGTTTAATTAGGTCCCATTTGTTTATTTTTGTTTTTATTTCCATTACTCTGGGAGGTGGGATCATAGAGGATCTTGCTGTGATGTATGTCAGACAGTGTTCTACCTATGTTTTCCTCTAAGAGTTTTATAGTTTTTGGTCTTACATTTATATCTTTAATCCATTTTGAGTTTCTTTTTGTGTATGGTGTCAGAAAATGTACTAGTTTCAATCTTTTACAGATGGTTGACCAATTTTCCCAGCACCACTTTTAAAGGGATTGTCTTTTCTCCATTGTATATTTTTGTCTCCTTTGTCGAAGATAAGGTGTCCATAGGTGTGTGGGTTTATCTCTGGGCTTTGTATTTTGTTCCATTGATCTATATTTCTGTCTGTGTCAGTACCATACTGTCTTGATGACTAGCTTTGTAGGATAGTCTGAAGTTAGGCAGGTTGATTCCTCCACTTCCATTTTTGTTTTTCAAGATTGCTTTGGCTATTCAAGGTTTTCTGTGTTTCCATACAAATTTTGAAATTAGTTGTTCTAGTTCTGTGAAAAATGCCGTTGGTAGCTTGATAGGGATTGCATTGACTCTGTAGATTGTTTTGGGTAGTATACTCATTTTCATTATATTGATTCTTCTGGCCCATGAACGTGGTGTATTACTCCATCTATTTGTGTTATCTTTGATTTCTTTCATTAGTGTTTTAGAAGTTTTCTATATATACGTCTTCTGTTTCTTTAGGTAAATTTATTTCTCAGTATTTTATTCTTTTTGTTGCAATGGTGAATGGGATTGTTTCCTTAATTTTTCTGTTTTCTGATTGTTAGTGTATAGGAATGCACCTTTACTATATTCATTGATTAGCTCTAGTAATTTTCTGGTTGTGTCTTTAGGGTTTTCTGTGTAGAGGATCATGTCATCTGCAAACAGAGTTTTACTTCTTTTCCAGCCTGGATTCCCTTTATTTCTTTTTCTTCTTTGATTGGTGTGGCTAGGACTTCCAAAACTATGTTGAATAGTTGTGGTGAGAGTGGGCGTTCTTGTCTTATTTCTGAATTTAGAGGAAGTGCTTGAAGTTTTTCACTATTGAGGATAATGTGTGCTGTGGGTTTGTCATACATGACTTTTATGTTGAGGTATGTTCCTTCTGTTCCTGCTTCCTGGAGAGTTATCATTAGTGGGTGTTGAATTTTGTCAAAGGCTTTCTCTGCATATATTGAGATAATCATATGGTTTTTATCTTTCAGTTTGTTAATATATGGTGTGTCACATTGATTGATTTGCGAATATTGAAGAATCCTTGCATCCCTGGGATAAAGCCCACTTGGTCATGATGTATGATCTTTTTAATATGTTGGTGGTTTCTGTTTGCTAGAATTTGGTTGAGGACATTTGCATCTATGTTCATCAGTGATATTGGGTGCTTAATATTCTTTTTTTGTGGCATCTTTGTCTGATTTTGATATTTGGGTGATGGTATAGAATGAGTTTGGGAGTCGACCTTCCTCTGCAATTTTCTGGAAGAGTTTGAGTGGGATGGGTGTTAGCACTTCTCTAAATCTTCACTAAAATTTACCTGGAAAGCCAGGTTCTGTGCTTTGGTTTGTTGGAAGACTTTTTATTACAGTTTCAATTTCTGTGCCTGTGATGGGTCTGTTAAACTTTTCTGTTTCTTCCTGGTTCAGTTTTGGAAGGTTATACTTTTCTAATAATTTGTCCATTTCTTCCAAGTTGTCCATTTTGCTGGTATATAACTGCTCATAGTAGTCTCTTATGATCTTTTGTATTTCTGTGTTGTCTGTTGTGACATTTTCATTTCTGATTTTATTGATTTGATTCCTTTTTTTCTTGATGAATCTGGCTAAAGATTTGTCTTATTTTATTTACCTTCTCAAAAAACCAGCTTTTACTTTTGTTGATTTTTGCTATAGTCTCCTTCATTTCTTTTTCACTTATTTCTGCTCTAGTTTTCATGATTTCTCTTTTTCTACTAACGTCAGGGTTCTTTTCACTTTTTCTAGTTGCTTTAGGTGTAGAGTTAGGTTGTTTATTTGATGTTTCTCTTGTTTCTTGAGGTAGGCTTGTATTGTAATGAGCCTCCCTCTTAGCGCTGCTTTTACTGAGCCCCATAGATTTTGAAAAATTATTGCAAATTTTAGATTTAAATTGAAGAAAGTAGGGAAAACCACTGGACCATTCATGTATAACCTATATCAAATCCCTTATGATTATACAGTGGAAGTGACAAATAGATTCAAGGGCGCTGATAGAGTGGATGGAGGAAGAACAATGGAAGGAGGTTCATAACATTGTACTGGAGGCAGTGATCAAGACCATCTCCAAGAAAAAGAAATGCAAAAGGCAAAAAGGTTGTCTGAGAAGGCCTTACAAATAGCTGGGAAAAGAAGAGAAGCTAAAGGCAAAGGAGAAAGGAAAGATATATCCATTTGAATGCAGAGTTCAAATAAGAACAATGAGAGACGAGAGCCTTCCTCCGTGATCAATGCAAAGAAATAGAGGAAAACAATAGAATGGGAAAGACTGGAGGTCTCAAGAAAATTAGAGCTACCAAGGGTACATTTCATGCAAAGATGGGCACAATGAAGGACAGAAATGTTATGGACCTAACAGAAGCAGAAGATACTAAGAAGAGGTGGCAGCAATACACAGAGCTAGTATACAAAAAAGATTTTCATGATTCAGATAACCACGATGATGTGATCACTCACCGAGAGCCAGACATCCTGGAATGCGAAGTCAAGTGGGCCTTAGGAAGCATCACAACGAACAAAGCTAGTGAAGGTGATGGAATTCCAGTTGAGCTATTTCAAATCCTAAAAGATGATGTTGTGAAAGTGCTGCACTCAATATGCCAGCAAATTTGGAAAACTCAGTAGTGGCCACAGAACTGGCAAAGGTCAGTTTTCATTCCAATCCCAAAGAAAGGCAGTGCCAAAAAATGTTCAAACTACCACACAGTTGCACTCATCTCACATGGTAGCAAACTAATGCTCAAAATTCTCCAAGCCAGGCTTCAATAGTACATGAATCGTGAACTTCCAGATGTTCAAGCTGGTTTTAGAAAAGGCAGAGGAACCAGAGATCAAATCGCCAACATCTGTTGGATTATCAAAAAAGCAAGAGAGTTCCAGAAAAAACATCTTTATTGATTATAGATGGAAATACCAGACCACCTGACCTGCCTCCTGAGAAATCTGTTTGCAGGTCAGAAAGCAACAGAACTGGACATGGAACCACAGGCTGGTTCCATATCGGGAAAGGAGTATGTCAAGGCTGTATATTGTCAGCCCTCTTACTCAACTTGCAGAGTACATTATATGAAACGCCAGGCTGGATGAAGCACAAGCTGGAATCAAGATTGCTGGGAGAAATACCAATAACCTCAGATATGCAGATGACACCACCCTTATTGCAGAAAGCAGAGAACTAAAAAAAGGAGAGTGAAAAAGCTGGCTTAAAGGTCAGCCTTCAGAAAACTAAGATCATGGCATCGGGTCCCGTCACTTCATGGCAAATAAATAAGGAAATAGTGGAAGACTTATTTTTTGGGGTTCCAGAATCACTTCAGATGGTGACTGCAGCCATGAAATTAAAAGACGCTTGCTCCTTGGAAGAAAACCTGTGACCAGCCTAGACAGAGTATTAAAAAGCAGACATAACTTTGCCAACAAAGGTCCATCTAGTCAAAGCTATGGTTTTTCCAGTAGTCTATGGATGTGAGACCATAAAGAAAGCTGAGCACCAGAGAATTGATGCTTTTGAACTGTGGTGTTGGAGAAGACTCTTGAGAGTCCCTTGGACTTCAAGGAGATCCAACCAGTCCATCCTAAAGGAAATCAGTTTTGAATACTTACTGGATGGACTGATGCTGAAGCTCTAATACTTTGGCAAACAGACTCATTAGAAAAGACCCTGATGCTAGGAAAGATTGAAGGCAGAAGGAGAAGGGGATGACAGAGGATGAGATGTTTGGATGGCATCACTGACTTGATGGACATGAGTTTGAGCAAGCTCCGAGTGATGGTGATAGACAGGGAGGCCTGGCATGCTGCAGTCCATGGGGTCGCAAAGAATCGGACACGACTGAGCGACTGAACTAAAAAGGTTTGGGTTGTCTTGTTTTCATTTTCATTTGTTTCTATGCATATTTTGATTTCCTTTTTGATTTCTTTCTTGATATGGTTATTCAGAAGCATGTTGTTTAGCCTCCATGTTTGTATATTTAATAGTTTTTTTCCCTGTAGTTGACATCTAATCTTCCATGTTGTGATCAGGAAAGATGCTTGAAATGATTTCAATTTTTTTAAATTCATCAAGGCTAGATTTCTGGCCCAGGATGTGATCTATCCTGGAGAATGTTCCATGTGCACTGGAGAAAAAGGTGAAATCTGCTGTTTTTGGGTGAAATGCTGTATAGACATCCATTAGGTCTGACTGTCTACTGTATCATTTAAAGCTTGTGTTTCCTTGCTGATTTTCTGTTTGGTTGATTTGTCAACCAAAGGTGTGAGTGAGGTATTAAAGTCCCCCACTGCTACTTTGTTACTGTTAATTTCCCCTTTCATACTTGTTAGCATTTGCCTTACATATTGAGGTGCTCCTTTGTTGGATGCGTATATATTTATAATTGGTGTATCTTCTTCTTGGATTGATCCTTTGATCATTATATAGTAAATCCTTCTTTGTCTCTTACCATGCTCATTTTATCTGATATGAGTATTCCTAGTCCTGCTTTCTTTTAGTCTCCATTTGCATGAAATATCTTTTCTAGCCCTTCACTTTCAGTATATATGTGTTCCTAGGTTTGAGGTGGGTCCCTTGTAGACAGCATATATAGGGGTCTTGGTTTTGGATTTATTTGGCCAGTCTTTGTGTTTTGGTTGGAGCATTTAACCCATTTACATTTAAGGTAATTATTACTAAATATGATTCTTTTGCCATTTACTTTATAGTTTTGGGTTTGTTTTTTTTATAAACCTTTTCTGTGTTTGCTGTCTAGAGAAGATCCTTTAGCATTTGTTGAAGAGCTGGTTTGGTGGTGCAGAATTCAATCAGCTTTTGCTTGTCTGTAAAGCTTTTGATTTTTCCTTCATATCTGATTGAGATCTTTGCTGGGTAGAGTAATCTTGGTTGTAGGTGTTTCTCTTTCATCACTTTTAAGTGTGTCCTGCCATTCCCTTCTGGCCTGAAGAGTTTCTATTGAAAGATCAACTATTACCCTTATGGGAATCCCCTTGTGTGTTATTTGTTGCTTTTCCCTTGCTGCTTTAAATATTTGCTGTTTGTGTTTGATCTTTGTTAGTTTGATTAATATGTGTCTTGGGTTGTTTTGCCTTGGGTTTATCCTGTTTGGGACTCTGGATTTCTTGGACTGGGTGGCTGTTTCCTTCCCTATTTTAGGGAGGTTATTTTACTATTAAGCAGTTTCTCATGGCCTTTCTATTTGTCTTCTTTTGGGACACCTATGATTCGAATATTGGGGCATTTAGCATTGTCCCAGAGGTCTCTGCGATTGTCCTCATTTCTTTTAATTATTTTTTCCTCTCTGCTTCATTTATTTCCACCGTTCTATCTTCCACCTCAGTTATCCTCTCTTCTGCCTCTATTATTCTCTTATTGGTTCCCTCCAGAATGCTTTTAATCTCAGTTATTGCATTGTTCACTATTGATTGACTCTTCTTTAAACATTTCTTGCATCTTCTCAATCCTTGTCTCTAGTCTTACTTATCTGTAACTTATTTTGTTTTCAAGATTTTGGATCATTTTTACTATCATTATTCTGAATTCTTTTTCAGGTAAACTGTCTCCTCTTTTGTTTGATTTAATGGGTTTTTATAATATTCCTTTATCTGCTGAATATTTCTCTACCTTTTTATTTTGTTTAGATTGCCATGTTCAGGATGCCCTTTCTGCTGGCTGGAAGTTCGTGGTTCCTCTTAATTGTGGAATTTGCTCCCTGTGGGTGGGTTTGGACTAGTTTCTTGTCAGGGTTTCCTGTTGTGTCTGCGTTCTGG
Organism: Antilocapra americana; assembly: GCA_007570785.1. NCBI lineage: Eukaryota > Metazoa > Chordata > Mammalia > Artiodactyla > Antilocapridae > Antilocapra > Antilocapra americana. The sequence continues at coordinate 8,279,334 of ML660779.1, read as the reverse complement.
TGGGTGGAGCTGGGTCTCTTCTCTCTGGAGTGCATTGAAGTGTCGAATAGTGAGTTTTGGGGTGCCTGTGGGTTCGGCATGGCTTTAGGAAGCTCATCTTTTAATGTTCAGTGTTGTGTTCTGTTTTGCTGGAGAATTAGTGTGCTGTGTCTTGCACTAACCTTTCTGGCTTTTGGGTGGAGCTTGGTTTCAGTGTAGGTATGGAGAATTTTGCATGAGCTCTTATCTATTAAAGTTCCCTGGAGTCAGGGATTCTCTGATGTTTTAAAGTTTTGGAGTTAAGCCTACCGCCTCTGGCTTTTCAACAGTTTCTTACAGTAACCTCAAGACTTCTCCAACCATACAGCACAGAAGATTAAACTCTTAGGTTAATGCTGAAACAGTTCTCCATGGCCGGGAACACCCAGAGAGATACACAGAGTTACATAGAGAAGAGAATAGGGAGGAGGGAGGTAAAGGTTGCCAGGAGGAGAAAAAGGGGAGTTAAAAAGGGGAGAGAGCATTCTAGCCAGTAATCAAATCCCTTAGTGAAAGTGAATACTGAAGTTGAGATTCTTAAAGGTACAAAATTGATAACAAGTATAAAGAAGCAAAGATTAAAAACCTAGAATAGAGGTTAGACTCTCAAAAATGCAATATAAAAAAATAAAAGAAAATCACAATAATTAAACATATATGGAATTTGATTTTTTAAAAAAGGTTTTTTTGGGGGAGTGGTAATAGTAGGCTATAAAAATTGAAAGTTAAAGGAGTAATAAAGAACTAAAAGTTTTTGAAAACTTAAAAAGTGGTAATAGTAAAAATATACCTAGGAATTTCTCTGGTGCTGTTGTGGGCACTGTGGGGTCAGTTCAGTGTCAGATAGTCCTTTGTTCCGGCTTGTGTTTGTTCCCAGGGTCTTCCGATGCCCCTCAAATGCACTGTCTCAGTATTAACTGCAGGGTTTTAGTTTGTTGCACCTGTCACTTGCAGAGTGGTTCCCCCTTCTTTGTTTATTTTGGCTTCCTCTGTTCTCAAGTCTCTTCAGTGTCTAATTTCTGCCCTGACATAAGGGCGCGAAGGTGACCCCTTATTTGGGCTCACTTGTTCAGATGTGTTGTGGGAGCGAGGGATAACTGCAGCAAATACTGCTGGCGTGTGTGGGGAGTGCTCGCAGTGGATGGACTACACTGGGTTGGCCCAGCCCAAGACAGCCTGTACTCCCACGTCCACACTATTTGGGCTCCGGGTGCCCCGCTAGGGCACTGTCCCAGTGGGCCCTGCAGTTTGTGCACGTCTGTGTCTCAGCTGCTCAGGTTCTTGGGTACTCCGCAAGGGCACGGGCCAGATGGGCTGTGTGTCTTGCGCCCTTCCCACGTCTGAACAGCTCAAGTGACCGGGTGCTCGGGTGCGCGCACTGTCTCAGGTGGGCCGTGCATCTTACTCGCCTCCCCAGTCCTGGCTGATCGATTTCCTGGGTGTGCTACAAGAGCAGAGTCCCATATGTGCTGTGTGTCTCCCCTGGAGAGCTGATCAGGCTGTGACACTCATAGCAGAGGTCAACCATCCAGGATCGCAGGAAGACGTGGTTAGCAACTAGGAGCCTGCTCAGTTTGGTGGAAGATGTGGACTCTGGGGCCGAGATTGAAGCAGTCCCTTGCCTTTTGGCTGTGGCTGTTGCATGCCTCCCTCTCTGCCTCCAGAGGTGGAGGGCCCTATATGGCAGCTGGCTTGCTCTCCTTTGGTATTTGCTCAGTCCTTTGTTCTATGAGCATGCCAGGGGTCACCATGCAGTGTTAGAGCCTTTCACAGGAAAGGTGTTTTTTTATTTTTTTGACTTTGGCCATCCCATGGTTTGGGTAGCTATCTCATATGAGCTCCTCAGATTGTCTTCAGGACATTCAGGCCTGGTCCTTACCCTAAGGACCAATGATGCAGCCTGCACCTCCCTGCGCAGTCCCCACTCTCTGTGGCAGATGCGTGCATCTGTGCCACTTCTCCATCTCCGCTTGTAGTTGCGGTTAGGCTCATATTCTGTGGGGTGTTTTTTTTTTTCTCTCATCCTTCCAGATACGTTGCCCTCTGAGATTCCAAAACTCCCCACAGACAGGCATGTGAGAGGGTTTCCTACTGTGCGGAAACTTCTCCTTCACGACTCCTTCCCCAGGACGGGTCTCTGTCCCTAAGCCTTTTGTCTCTGATTTGTTTTTTATGTTTTGTCCTACCTCCTCTCAAAGAGATTGGACTGCCTTTCTGGATGCCTGGTGTCCTCCACCAGCATTCAGAAGTTGTTCTGTGGAAGTTGCTTAACATTCAAAGGATTTTTTGATAAATTTGTAGGGGAGAAAGTGGTCTCCGTGTTCTATTCCTCTGCCTTCTTGGGACCACTCCTCTCTCTCTCCCTTTTTTTAATGGGTAGGTGGTATAAGTCAGTGCAGTGAAAATGCTAGTTGCTCAGTCACCTCGTGACTCTTTGCGATCCCATGAACACAGCAGCTCTTCTGTCTGTGGAATTCTCTGGCAGAAATACTGGATTGGGCAGCCCTTCCTTCCTCCAGGGAATCGTCCTGACCCAAGGACTGGACCTCAGTCTCCTGCATTGCAGGTGGATTCTTTACTACCTGAGCTACCAGGGAAGTCCCAAAAATCAGTAAGGACAAGCATATTTTTTAGTCATAGTAACCAAAGTGAAACGTATAATTTTAAATGTGTGGCTTTGAATATTTAGTTTATTACATATATCTGATGGAAAATGGAACACAGACCGTAGACATATGTATAATGCCACAAAGAGGAGAGGGGATGATCACTTATAACCTACTGAGAAAACTTTGACATGTACAGAATTCTCTAGCTATGAACCTAACCAGTGTCTTTGCTAAAACTGATGTTTCGAGGTAGTTACCTATGGCTGGAACATAAAAAGGGAGTCACAGAAGGCCCAGCTTGTGTTTCAGCAAAGAAGCTCCACCTTCTCCTTTTCAACAGAGTGTAGTTGACAGAGATACTGATGTATTTATAGCAAAACTCTGCAAGAGCAATGTTTTAAACATCTCATACTCTATGTGCTCATGTTCCTGTATCATAAAAGCCACATAAAAGTTACTAAGCCATGTTTAGTGACTGTTTCCTTCAAATAAATCTAATATGTGGTGTTAGTACTTCTTTAAACTTCTGAATTTTTATACTTAGGAAAAAGCTTTCTAGAAGGATCACTTCATGCAGTATATTTTGTTGATAATAAGATACAAAGCACATGGTTCATTTTTCTTTTCCTGTAGGTTTTATGGGAATTAGAAACCTTACGTCTCATAAATCACTTTGAAAGATCCATGAAGGCAGAAATTGGAGATGATGATGAGTTATATATAGTAGACAACAATGGAGAGGCACAGCTGTTTGACTTCACTGGCCAAGACTTTGAAAATAAGCTTCGAGTTCCTCTTCTTGAAATACTGAAATATCCATATCTGCTTTTACATGAGCATGTCAGTAAGTATCTTGGGTGTTTTCACAGTTGTATCAGTTTTAAGAATTGTAAGAATTTTGGTTATATGTATTGAAAAATCTGTTCCTTAAAAGTATAGAGTACTTAGTATATTTTCCAAACAAAGTGAATTACACAGTGAATACCATATATATACCACATAGATGATTCTACAGTTGCTACCATCTAACTCTACTTGCTTTATCTGTCCATTCAGTTAATTTTCATTCTTGGACTCTCTCTATGGCAGGGTTTCTCAGACCTGACACTGTTGACATTTTGAACTGGATAATTCTTGGTGGGTGGGCCTGTAGGATGTTACAGGAATATCCCTGACCTCTCTGCACTAGATGTCAGTAGTGGCTTTCTCTCCCTTCTGCCCTGGTTGTGACCACCAAAAATGTCTCTAGATAGTGCCAAATGTCCCTAGGGAGTTGGGGAGCAGGACCAGAGAGAGGCATCGAGTCGCCAGATTCAGAACCACTGGTCTGTAGTAGTTTTTAGTAATTGCTGCTGCTAAGTCGCTTCAGTCGTGTCCGACTCTGTGTGACCCCATAGATGGCAGCCCACCAGGCTCCCCCCTCCCTGGGATTCTCCAGGCAAGAACACTGGAGTGGGTTGCCAGTTCCTTCTCCAATGCATGAAAGTGAAAAGTAAAAGTGAAGTCTCTTAGTCGTGTCCGACTCTTTGTGACCCCATGGACTGCAGCCTACCAGGCTCCTCCATCCATGGGATTCTCCAGGCAAGAGAACTGAAGTGGGGTGCCATTGCCTTCTCCATAGTAATTACTATGACAGAGCATATTATAGCTGCCTAGATTTTGGTCCTTTGTATTTGCATTTCTTAATATAAATCTCTTGAAGACATTTTTCTGATCTGTCAAATCTAACAAAACAACAGCACCTTTAGGTACCTACCACTGTTCCTAGGCCATGTTCAGATTTTCCCAATAGTTGCAGGATTTTTTTTTTGGCAGGTTTATTTATTAGAGTGCAGTCAAGGACTTTGCATTAGTTCCATTTAGTTCCTGTTGCATCTCTTTTAATCCAGAATCATCTACTCTTACATAGATGCACAGACATTTTTTTTCTTTTGCCATAACTTTTGACTTGCTGAGATCAAGTGGTTGCCCTGTAGAATAATGTACTTCCTAGATTTTTTTGATTGCTATCTTGTCATGTTATTTAACTTATTCAGTATACTGAAAAGTAGATCTAAAGATTTACTAGAGAAATCAGTTCTTTCTAAATAAATTCAAAATAGATTTTTAAACTCTTTAAGAAGTCATTTTTCAAGCATTTATTAAACAGTACCATATCCAGAAAAGTATATAAGCTTAATTTTTCATAAATTAAACAACACTTGTGTAGCTGGCATCCAGGTAAAGAAATAAAACATCAACACCCCCAGGAGCTCTTCTCCTACTTTTCCAGTCATTATTCGTCTTCCCCAAAGCTAACCACTGTCATTGTGATATTCTTTTGAGACTTGATAAAATAGAGTTGGCTCATCTGATAGGATGCATGTGTAAGTCTGTTCAGTGCACTTCTGAAAGTAATGAAGAGATTTTCATAAAGCAATGGGATCAGGAGAGTGCTGGCACAGATAGACTGATGGAACAGTGTAGAGTCGAGAAGGAAACGAAGTATATTTGGGGAATTTAGTGTTTGATGATGATAGTATTTCAACCAGTGGAGGAAATAGGGTACTCGGTAACTGAGAGTAGGACAAGATAGCCATTTGTGGACAAAGTTGTTACCACTCTGATACAAAATGAAGTCCACATGGGGTCAACATGTAAAATGCTAGTGGAATTGGACTGTAACTCAACTTCTAAGAAGATGCCCTGTGTGAAAGATGTTTGTACTAGTAAAGTCAGAGTCATTCATAGGAATGTATTATGAATTACATGATGGCTATCAAATATGTATACCACAGTCTTCCATAACTACCATATATATACCATAGTCTTTCAGAAGATTGAATATTGTACCTACATTTACACCATTTTTTGCCTCAGTTTTTAAAAAAATGCGAAACTTTTCATTTACTTACAGAGTAACCGAAGGAGCCAGATTTAGAGAATCTCGTTAAGTTGATAAGTTTTGTCTTCTATTTATTGTTTTATTTTTTCTATTTAGATGAATTATGTGTTGAAGCACTTTGCCGGATGGAACAAGCTAATTGCTCCTTTCAAGTTTTTGACAAGCATCCAGGGATCTATTTATTTTTGGTTCATCCCAATGAAATGGTGAGTGTCAGTGAAGGCAGTAGAACAGGATATCTTCTTTCGTACCAATAGATGACTAACTGTAATAGAAGTTTTGGTGTGTACTCTGTGTAAAATATTTGCCAAAATTATTCTCTTGTTGTAAAATTACTGCAGTTAAGGAGAGAGTGCTTTAGTGGGGGTGGGGGGACCAAAGGAGAAGAGATTTAAGAGAGTAGGGAATCCTTCTGACAGGTGATGCTTCAGTTTAAAAACCAAGGGAATGATTCAGACTTCTTTTAATGTGTTGACCTGAGCTAATGAAGGACTGTTCTCTGTTGCTTTTCTTGCCAGCCTGCCCCACTCCAAGCACATGGAAATACCACTTAAAACATTTGAAATTATTTTGTTAGTGAATGAGATTTTTAAAATGTGATGGGGTATGGGGAGGACAAGTTCCTAGGTGCTGGACAGGAGGAACGGAAGAATCAGAGCAGTAGGTAGAACAGAAGCAGAGAGCAGCTCCAGAGTTTTGGAACCTGACGTTGAGCTGATGGCTGGGGCTTGCAGATTTATCCCTTGGGGAGGCAGCATGTGCTGTGGGTCTGTGCACGTTGGCCTCTCAAGTTACAGTGTTAAGACAAAAGCTGTGCAGGGCAGCTCTGCTGATGGAGCCCCAGTAAAGAGCCTTTAAGTGGCAAAGAAAGAACATGGTAATGGTGTTTCAAGAAAAAACGGTGATGAATTTCAGTTTCTACTGTGACAAACCCTAACAATGATAGAAAAAATTCAAAGCAGAGGCATTTGAAAAGCTGCACTCCCACAATTCAAGAAGCAGATGCTCCTCTTGAGCCAGTAAGGGCATACAAGCACAAGGTGAGGAGCGGCAGAGACTTGCAGGCCTGGCCGGGGGTGGGCGGCAGGGGTTGGGTCTGTGCGGACTCACAGGGGCTACAAGTGTGCCCGAGGCTAGGGCGGACCCAGAGTCGAGGCCTTCCTTCCTGTGAGAGAAGGTTGGCAGGAAGTACCGCCAGCTGCTGTCTAGGACTGGCTTTCTTAGAGCTGCAAACCAGTAGAGCTGAGCAACTAGGACCTTGTCCTGCCATTGCAGGCTTTGGGACTAAGTCTGCAGGGCCAGGAGTGACTGGATTCTTCATTATAGGCTTATTTTACAGGTGAGGAAACTGAGTCAGGAGACTTATCCACAGTTACACAGTCTCGTTTGTGGTGACTGGGATTTGTGTACAGGCAACCTGACTCCATAAAGTAGCCTGTGGGAGAGGCCTTAGGTTGGGCCGTCATAGACCCAGGTGTGCATTCTGGGTGGATCATTCACCAACTGTGGGGCTTTGGGCAAGCCCCTCACCTACTGGGGTTCCCTGGTGGCTCAGCTGGTAAAGAATCTGCCTGCAATGCAGGAGACTTGGATTTGATCCCTGGTTGGGGAAGATCCCCTGGAGAGGGGAATGGCAACCCACTCCAGTATTCTTGCCTGGAGAATTCTAGGGACAGAGGAGTCTGGTGGGCTACTGTCCATGGGGATGCAGAGTTGGACACGACTGAGTGACTAACACTCAACCTGACTCCAGAGTTCTTATGCTTTTTTTTTTTCTTTTAATTTTATTTGGAAATAATTTAAAACAAATAAAATTCTCAGGAGTAAAAAAAGTAGCAAACATTCTGTATCCTCTTTATCCATATTCACCAGGTATTAACATTTCGCTCTTTGCTGTATCTTTTGCTCTTAGTTAATTACAAAGCTTTTCTGTTCTCTGAACTATTTGAGAATAGGTTGCCTATATCATGACCGTTTACCTTTTAATACTTAAGTGTATATTTCATAAGAATAAGTATATTATCATAATATTGTAAGCTTCAGTGAACAGTGAATTCAATGTTGATACAGTAAGGTCTGTTTTCCAGTTGTGTCATATGATCCATTGTACTTAGTAGCATTTTTCCCATACTCTGAGATTATTTTGGTTAGCTTTCTGTGACTGTGGCTTTTCATTCTGGAATCTGAGGGATTGTAATTCTTGTGGCTTCTGTCTGCTATCTTGTGGATGAGGATAAGAGGCGTGTGCAAGCTTCCTGATTGGAGGCATGGCTGGGCTGCTGTGGGGAAAACTGCTCTGAGGAGTGGGACCATGCCCAGTAAATCTTTAATCCATTGTCTGCTGATGGTGGGGCTGGGCTTCCTTCCTGTTAATTGCTTGCCCTGAGGCAGCCCAATCATGGAGTCAGTAGTGGGGCTGTGGTCTCTATGGTAGGGCTTTTGGCAGCCTACCTCCAAGAGGATTTATGCCAAGATGTGCCTACCAGGTCTGCTGGTCCCTGTGGCAGGCCTCTGCTGACCCATGCCTTCACTGGAGACCCTCAGACATGCAAGACAGGTCTGGCTCAATCTCTTATAGGGGTCACTACTCCTTTCCCCTGGGTCCTGGTATATACAGCACTTTTTTGTGCTCTTCAAGAGTTCTGCTTCCCCCAAGTCCTTGCCGAATGCCAAGGTTGGGAAGTCTGATGTGGGGCCCAGAACCTTTGCAACAGTGAGAGAACTTCTTTGGTATTAATTGCTCTCCAGTTTGTGGGTTGGCACCTGTTGAGATTGGGATTTGATTTTAATGTGTTTGCAGCCCTCCTACCATATCCTTGCAGCTTCTCCTTTGTGCTAGAGGTTCCTACAAGACCTTCTAGAATTAACACCCCCAAAAAATGTCCTTCTCATCATAGGGACTGGAATGCAAAAGTAGAAGTCAGGAAATGCCTGGAGTAACAGGCAAGTTTGGTCTTGGAGTACAGAATGAAGCAGGGCAAAGGCTAACAGAGTTTTGCCAAGAGAACGCACTGGTCATGGCAAACACCCTCTTCTAACACCACAAGAAACCACTCTACACATGGACATCACCAGACGGTCAATACCAAAATCATATTGATTATATATATTCCTTGCTGCCGAAGATGGAGAAGCTCTATACAGTCAGCAAAAACAAGACCTGGAGCTTACTGTGGCTCAGATCATGACTCCGTATTCCAAAACTCAGGCTTAAATTGAAGAAAGTAGGGGAAACTACTTGGCCATTCAGATATAATGGTTATGATGATACAATAGAGGTGATGAATAGATTCAAGGAATTAGATCTGGTAGACTGAAGAACTATGGAAGGAGGTTTGTAACATTATGTAGGAAGCAGTGACTAAAACCATCCCAAAGAAAAATGAAAGAAGGCAAGGTGGTTGTCTCAGGAGGCCTTTACAAATAGCTGAGAAAAGAAGTGAAAGGCAAAGGACAAAAAGAAAGATAAGCCCAGCTGAAGGCAAAGTTCCAGAGAACATTAAGGAGATAGTCTTAAGTGAAAAGTGTAAGGAAATAGAGAAAAACAACAGAATGGGAAAGACTAGAGATCTTCAAGAAAGTTGGAGATACCAAGGGAAATTTCATGCAGGATGGGCACAATAAAGAACAAAGACAGCAAGGACCTAGCAGAAACAGAAAATACTAAGAAGAGGTGGCAACAATACACAGAACTGTACAAAAAAGATCTTCATGACCCAGATAACATGATGGTGTGATTATCCTGCAGTATGAAATCAAATGGGCCTTAGGAGGTGTCACTATAAACAAAGCTAGTGAAGGTGATGGAATTCAGCTAAACTATTTAAAATTGTAAAAGATGATGCTGTAAAAGTGCTGTACTGAATATGTCAGCAAATTTGGAAAACTCAGCAGTAGCCACAGAACTGGGAAAGGTCACTTTTCATTGCACTGCCAAAGAAGGGCAATGCCAAAGAATGTTCAAACTACCGTACAATTGAGTTTATTTTATATGTTTGCAAGGTAAAGCTCAGAATGCTTCATATTAGGCTTCAGCAGTACGTGAACCTGAGAACTTCCAGATAGATGAACAAGCTGGTTTAGACAAGGGAGAAACCAGAGGTCAAATCGCCAACATTCATTGAATCATGGGAATGAATGAGAAAGCAAGGGAATTCCAGAAAAACATCTGCTTCATTGACTACGCTAAAGCCTTTGTGTGGATCACAACAAACTGGAAAATTCTTAAAACAGATGGGAATACCAGGCCACCTTACTTATCTTGTGAGAAAGCTGTATGCAAATTAAGAAGTTAGAACTGGACAAGAAACAACAGATTGGTTCAAAATTGGGAAAGGAGTACATCAAGGCTGATATTATCACTCTGCTTATCTAACTTATATGCAGAGTACATCATGCAAAATGCTAAGCTGGATGAACCAGAAACTAGAATTAAAGTTTCCTGAAGAAATATCAACAGCCTCAGATATGCAGATGATACCAATCTAATGGCAGAAAGCAAAGAGGAACTAAGAGCCTCTTGATGAAGTAAAAGAGGAGAGTGCAAAAGTTGGCTCAGAACTCAGCATTCAGAAAACTAAGATCATGGCACCCGGTCTCATCACTTCATGGCAATTAGATGGGGGAAAATGTGGAAACAGTGACAGATTTCATTTTCTTGGACTCTCAAATCACTGTGGACGGTGACTGCAGCCATCAAATTAAAAGACGCTTACCCCTTGGAAGAAAAGCTATAACAATCCTAGAGAATGTTTTAAGAAGCAGAGATATCACTTTGCCAACAAAAGGTCTGTATAATCAAAGCTATAGTTTTTCCAGTGCCAGATATGGAGGTGAGAGTTGGACCGTAAAGAAGTCTGAGCACAGAAGAGTTGCTGCTTTTGAATTGTGCTGGAGAAGACTCTTGAGAGTCCCTTGAACAGCAAAGAGATCAAATCAGTCAATCCTACAGGAAATCAGCCCTAAATGTTCATTGGAAGGAATGATGCTGAAACTGAAGCTCCAATACTTTGGCCACCTGATGCAAAGAGCTGATCGATTCATTGGAAAAGACCCTGATGCTGGGAAAGATTGCAGGCAGAAGAGGGCAACAGAGAATGAGATGGTTGGAACGCATCACTGAGTCAGTGGACGTGAGTCTGTGCAAACTCTGCGAGATAGTGAAGGACAGGGACCCCTGATGTGCTGCAGTCCATGGGGTTGCAGAGCTGGACGTTACTTAGTGACTTAACAACAGCACAGTGGGTTAGTCTTCTTTGACTTGGAACAGTTCCTTGGCCTTGTGCTGTTTTGTTTTTGTTTTTTGGCTTCTCTGGGTCTTCATGCTGCATGCCGGCTCTCTCTAGTTTTGGTCGAGAATTACTCTCTAGTTGCAGTGTGTGGGCTCTAGGGTGCCTGGGCTCAGTACTTATGGCTCACAGGCTTAGTAGTTCTGTGGCATGTGCGATCTTCGCCGACCATGGATCGAATCTCTGTCCCCTGGATTGTCAAGTATATTCTTAACCACTGGACCATCAGGAAAATCCTCTTTGTCTTTTACGACATTTATATTCCTGAAGAATAGTTCACTTCTGCTTCCCTTCCATTTACCAAAAATAGAATGCTTTTCATTTGGGGTTTGCCTGATGTTGCTCCTTGTTAGACTCAGGTTATGTGTTCCAGCTAGAGTGCACTATGTAAGTGATATTATGTCCTCAGGGTGTCAGAAATACAGGCATGCCGTATGATTTGGCCTCTCATGGGGATGCTAATTTAATCATTCAGTTGAGGTGTTGCAGTTTCTTCACTGTGCAATTATATTTCTTACTTTTAGATCACATAGTTACCTTACTCCAAAATTTTCTCCTAAATTTAGCATTACCTAATGGTTCTTCCTTGAGCCAATTTTTCTAAGATTGCAAAATAATTTCAACCCCAGCTCTTTACAGAATTAACCAGTCAGCACTTGACATGGATTATACTGTAATCAAGAGCCATTTTCCTTTCTCCCATTCATTCATCTATTTTATTATTATTAATAATACTGATAACTCAGTGATTCCTTTGTATTTTTTTTTTTTTGTAGCTTAAAAGTATGTTGACATAGAGCTGTTTGGTCCGTTAGTTCTGTTTTTCAGACGTTTCTGCCCATAGTCAATAAGTATTGATAAAAATGTTTTCCATTTGAGTTAACACATGTATATACATATCAGCATTTCACAAAATAATACTTTTACTTGAAGGATGCACACTGTTTTATTTAGTTTTTAAGGTTGGTTATAGTCACTAAATTAATTGTATCTCAGAAATTTAAAATCACTTTCCTGTGCTATATTGCCATGTAGAGGTGACCTTTGATTTCTTCTCTTTTCATTGTTTCTTTCCTTTTTTAAACTTTGTATTATGGAACATTACAAACATACAGAAGTAGATAATCAGAGCATTTAATCCATAAAATGTATTTGTCTCTAAAAGGTAAGGGTTTTAAAAAATATATCAACATACCAATAATAGTTACTTAATATCATGTTTCTAGTTAGTGTTTAAGTGAATGGAAATGGTTATCCTAAATGCTTTACTGGAGTTAGTTTGTTCAAATCAAGATCAAATACAGTTCACACATTGCATTACAATTTGACCCTTGAACAACATGGGTTTGAACTCTTGAGTTCACTTATTTGTGGATTGTTTTTAATGCATGGACTTCCCAGGTGGCTCATTGATACAGACCTGCCAAGTGGGAGACGTGGGTTTGATCCTTGGGACTGGAAGATCCCCTGGAGGAGGAAACGGCAACCCACTCCAGTATTCTTGCCTAGGAAATCCCATGGATAGAGAAGCCTGGCAGGCTACAATCCATGGGGTCACAAAAGAGTCGAACATGACTGAGTGACTCAGAAACGAGTTTAGTAATAAACAGTTCAAGGTTAGTTGAACCCATGCTCCAGAATCTTGGATATGGAAGGGCTGGTGACTAAGTTATATTTGGATTATATTGGTATGTATATTCAACTATGCAGGAAGTCAGTGCTCCTTAACCCCTGTGTGTTGTTCAGAATTTGATTATAATTAGTGTCTTGTGTTTTGTTTTGTTTTTTCAGTCATCACCTCCTTTTGGTTTAAAATGTCTTTGAAAATCAAATATTTTTACTGAAGTACTTTATTCCGTATGATGGTTTTTTCTTCCTCCAGTTTTACTGAGATATAATGGACATCACTGTACAATTTTAAGGTGTACAGCATGGTGATTTTTTAAGTTTTTGACATATGATTGGTATAGCGTGGTTCTTTTAAAACATGTAGAGAATCCTACTGTAAATAGATTCTTGCCGTATATAGACAGTGGTTCACTGAATGAAGTAATGAATGTGTTGTGCTTTTAGGTTCGGCGTTGGGCTATCCTGACTGCAAGAAACTTGGGGAAAGTGGATAGAGATGATTACTATGACTTACAGGAGGTTTTGACTTGCCTTTTTAAAGTTATTGAGTTGGGACTTCTAGAAAACCCAGACATTTATACTTCTTCTGTCCTTGAGAAGGGTAAACTGGTTCTTCTGCCTTCACACATGTATGATACTGCCAACTACAAAAACTATTGGTTAGGTAAGTATTGTTGCTATGCAAATAACAATTAGTATTTTCCAGTAGTGTTTTTTTTTTTTAAGCCTACAATAATCTGGCACTTTTATTTATTTTTTTAATTGGCAGATAATTGCTTTCTACTGTGTTAGTTTATGCCATACATTGATATGACCCAGTAGTTCTTAGGATTATCCAGGAAAAGCCATCTCATTTGGTAATCTAATCAGAATTGCTAAGTAAAAGATTTCATAGTTTCCAGTTCTTGTTCTGTCATTAAATTGACTATTACAGCATCTCTTTTTAAACACTTTTTATCCTAGAAATCATCTGTGTAATAAGTATCTTTTGAAGTGTGGCAAGTAGATCTTTTATTTAAGGCCTATTAGATGTAACAAAATACTAGCATAGCAGCTGACTTTAATAGAATTTAATCTCTTGAAAAAAGGAGGTTTAATATCTCTTTTCCTATCTGTAAAATATTTCCTGGCAGAAAGAGATTTTAACTTTGGTTTTCAACAAATTCTATATTGAAATTAGTTCTGTCCTATTCATTGATTCAGAATCTTAATCATGTGTATATTTGGCAGTGATTGGTACTTGAAATATGATGATCTTAAAACTTAAGGGATCTTCGATTTTATGAGGTTAAATTGTGTGTAGTCATTTTGGAAATTGCTTTTTAACAAAGTTCATAGCATTTTCCCTTTTTATTCAGTCTAAAGTTCTGTTCTTGGGAGCAGTTGTATGTGAATGTCTCAGACTGCAGTGTCTGAGGCACTGGATCGTGTTTTGCTTCATCTTACTGCCATGTTATTGTTCTGCCAACTAAACCAGAGAAGACTTTAGAACAGTGTTAATGTAATCAGTTTAAGCAAACTGTATGTGGTCTTATAGGTATTTGCATGCTGCTGACCATTCTTGAGGAGCAAGCCATGGATTCACTGTTGTTGGGCTCGGATAAACAGAATGATTTTATGCAATCAATACTTCACACCATGGAGAGGCAATCAAATGGTAATAAACTTTATTTGCTGAATTTTGTGATAGGATGCACTTTAAAAGTACTAGAGTCAGTGTAAGAATTTGGATGTGTGATACGAAGGAAAGAATGAACACTTTATGGTTTTTGTCACAGATTCAGAATTAAATTGGAAAGGATCTTTAGAGTTTACTGAAGCCCAGAGATGTTAACTTACTTTTTCACGTTGCAATAACTGATTAGTAGTAGAATGAAGACTAGACTAGAACCTAAAGAAGGTGAATTTCTAATAATGTCATAGTAAATTTTTGCAGAAAGCTTCCACTGTCCCACTATCTCACTTTTGCTTGGTTTTTCATTTCACTTCAATTTTCTGTGGTTACACTGTCCAACACAGTGATTGCCAGCCAAATGTGATTATTTATACTAATGAAACTGAAAAACTAAGGTTTTCAGTCCCATTAGCTATAACTTCAAGAGCTCAGTGGCCACATATGCCTGACTGCTATTATATTAAACTGTGCAAACAGTGAGCCATTTCCATCATCACAGAAAGTTCCCTTGGACAATGCTGCTCAGATAGCCTAATTAATAGGGTCTAAAATTGTATTTGTTAGTAGAGACCAGATTGGTTTTACCTTGGTTTTATCAGGCTTATCAGTGAGAGTCTCTACTAGTGTTTCTGATCTTAACCTTCTTTATGAAGGAATGAATCAGCAAAGACCAAGCATGCCAAACCCTGTGAAAATACAATTTTTTACCCACTTTCACTTCTCTTTAGGCAACTTCGGTTTCAGTATCAGTATCAGTTCAGTCACTCAGTCGTGTCTGACTCTGTGACCCCATGAACTGCAAGCATGCCAGGCCTCCCTATCATTCACCAACTCCCAGAGTCCACCCAAACCCATGTCCATTGAGTTGGTGATGCCATCCAGCCATCTCATCCTCTGTCGTCCCCTTCTCCTCCTGCCCCCGACTCCTTCCCAGCATCGGAGTCTTTTCCAATGAGTCAACTCTTCGTGTAAGGTGGCCAAAGTATTGGAGTTTCAGCTTCAACATTAGTCCTTCCAATGAACACCCAGAACTGATCTCCTTTAGGATGAAGTGGTTGGATCTCCTTGCAGTCTAAGGGACTCTCGAGAGTCTTCTCCAACACCACAGTTCAAAAGCATCAATTCTTTGGCGCTCAGCCTTTCTCACTGTCCAACTCTCACATCCATACATGACTACTGGAAAAACCATAGCCTTGACTAGACGAACTTTTGTTGGCAAAGGAATGTCTCTGTTTTTCAATAAGCTATCCAGGTTGGCCATAACTTTCCTTCCAAGAAGTAGGCATCTTTTGAATTCATGGCTGCAATCACCATTTGCAGTGATTTTGGAGCCCAAAAAAATAAAGTCTGACAGTTTTTCCACTGTTTCCTCATCTGTTTCCCATGAAGTGATGGGACCAGATGCCATGATCTTAGTTTTCTTAATGTTGAGCCTTAAGCCAACTTTTTCACTCTCCTCTTTCACTTTCAGCAAGAGGCTTTTTAGTTCCTCTTCACTTTCTGCCATAAGGGTGGTGTCGTCTGCATATCTCAGGTTATTGATATTTCTCCCAGCAATCTTGATTACAGCTTGTGCTTCATCCAGCCCAGTGTTTCTCATGATGTACTCTGCATGTAAGTTAAATAAGCAGGGTAACAATATGCAGCCTTGACATACTCCTTTTCCTATTTGGAACCAGTCTGTTGTTCCATGTCCAGTTCTAACTGTTGCTTCCTGACCTGCATACAAGTTTCTCAAGAGACAGGTCAGGTGATCTGGCATTCCCATCTCTTTCAGAATTTTCCACAGTTTATTGCGATCCACACAGTCAACGGCTTTGGCATAGTCAATAAAGCAGAAGTAGATCTTTTTCTGGAACTCTCTTGGTTTTTTGATAATCCAGCAGATGTTGGCAATTTGATCTCTGGTTCCTCTGCCTTTTCTAAAACCAGCTTGACCATCTGGAAGTTCACGGTTCATGTATTGCTGAAGCCTGGCTTGGAGAATTTTGAGCATTACTTTACTAGTGTGTGAAATGAGTGCAATTGTGCAGTAGTTTGAGCATTCTTTGGCATTGCCTTGCACAGTGGCTGTGACGGCGCACTGAGTGCGGTGGCGCACTGAGCGGAACTTCGGTATAGATACAAATTCTTTTGTGGAGAATTTTAAAAGAAATAGGTAACTGTTACTATTTCTTTGATCAGGTGTATTTTCTTGTGAGATTATTTCTGATCAAGGTTATTACTAATTCACTTACCAGAATTTACTAAGTAATTTGTTCATTTATTTCCCAGTGCTTTGTATGTGCATTTCTGCTCTGTTAATCCAGCTCCCCTAATGTGCTTCAGAATGAGTCACCTCTTTAGGAAACTTTCTGTAATTATCTTTCCCTTACTGATGACTTCGTATTTGAGAGCTTGCTGGACAAAAAGATAATTGCAGTGTAGGATAAAAAAGTATATGAGAAGTTCTACATAAATGACTATGATTTTATTTTTTTAAAGTAGAGTCTAAGAGCCCTGAAGGAAATAAAGCAGAAAGTTCTTGGGTTGTCAGAGACTGTGTGAGTGAGACCACTTATTCCAGAGAGCACTGTGGAAGGTCAAATGACTGGGAGTGTCTGCCATAAGGGAGGTATCTGAGCTGAACTGTAAGGAAGGGTAGGAGATTGTTTTTTTTTTTTTTTTTTTTTTAATTGGTCGTACTAATAGTGAAGCTGTTGTAGTTCTTACTTGGGAAAAGCCAGTGATCCTTTTTATTTTTTTTTTTGCTATAGATGGCGTATGTTTATGTTAGTATGGAAAAATAAATCTGAGAAGAATAGAGTAAGATCTTATAAGTGCTTGACTGAGAACTTTGAATTTCCTTAGAAGACAGTGAGGAACAGTTTAAGGTCTATGAGTGGGTTAGTGTTTTGCCACTGCACATAGAGAAGAGGGAAACGAGTGGATGCCAGAGTATGGGAGTAGTGGGTATTCCTGCCGGTTGGATGGAATGGAAATAAGGCCACATTGAGACAGCTGCTGCTGCTGCTAAGTCGCTTTAGTCGTGTCCGACTCTGTGCGACCCCATAGACGGCAGCCCACCAGGCTCCTCCGTCCCTGGGATTCTCCAGGCAAGAACACTGGAGTGGGTTGCCATTTCCTTCTCCAGTGCATGAAAGTGAAAAGTGAAAGAGAAGTCACTGAGTTGTGTACAATTCTTTGCGACCCCATGGATGGCAGCCCCCCAGGTGACAAGGGCGGATGGAAAGAGTGCCTTTTTGCTCGCTGGGTGCCTCAGGGGTGCCATCTCTCATACCAGCCGGATGGCACACGCAGTTCAGGGCTTCTTATGTCATGGACTTTGTTTAGATCTGGAGATAACCAAGTTTTTATTACTTCTTGCTTCCTCACTTCTGCTGTTTATTCAAGGATGAGAATATAAAGGTCTGAAAGAAGCAGAGTAGGAAAAATTCTTAAAGGTGTGGCAACAGAGTGAGAAAGTTGAGTTTATCTATCTAGACTATCTCAGTTTGTTCCGCATGAAAAAATTTCTGAAAGGTGTATTGCTTTTAAAAAAATGCAAACACTACTTAAATGTTTGCCAGCTTTCTAAAACCCGTAGTTGGCAGTGCTGAAATTACTTCCTGCTTTGCTTTCAGTTTTTGCTGCTACCCAGGTAAAGGGTGCTTAATTCTCAATATATTTTAGTACTTTTTTCTAATTGTTTTTTAATTTGGCAATTACTCCATTGTGTTTCAGATGATAGTGTGGATCCTTTCTGGCCAGCGTTACACTGTTTCATGGTGATTCTGGATCGTCTTGGATCTAAGGTCTGGGGTCAACTTATTGATCCTATTGAAGCATTTCAAACCATTATTAACAATGTGAGCTACAATAGAGAGATCCAGAGCATACGGAACAGCTCTATGAGGTTTGTTCAGTTCCTGTGTCAAGGATTTCAAACAGTCTGTTAATTGACAGGATTTTTTTCTTCCTTTTTTATCTTCCTTTTTTTTCTCCCTTTAGTTCAGTAATTTCTATTTATTCTTAATATTTTTAAGGACCAAGTTAGAACCGGAGTCATATTTGGATGATATGGTGACTTGCAGCCAGATTGTATACAATTATAATCCTGAAAAGACCAAAAAGGTATAAAGCATTTTCAGAGTTCAGATGGTACTGTTTTGCCTTTATATTGTATATACAGTGCAGTGGTCAGTTGCAGTGCTGATTTTATGGTATATACCTATTCTGAATCAACTGTTGCATAAAATTTTTCTGATTGAACAGTAGTGCCTGGGGAAAAATGGGCACACTCTGAAATTTTTAAGTATGGTTAGGAAGGATGAAATGTTTATGGCATGGGGGAGATAAATCACGTGACTTGAAATCAGAACCAGCTGATGGAAAGAATTTCAGAGTGCACGGAGATTTTGTAAAAATTTAACCTTTTCATGAAGCTTTAACCTCAAAATTGAACTGTTGTTAATTTCTTGGGGGTCCGTATATGTGCACCAAAACAGGAAAATTGAGCAATATGTTTTTCTGTTGACAACTTGTGTGTCAAGCAACCATGAATGGTGCTTGTTTATCTGAATGTCTGTATCTCTTTCATTTTAGGATTCGGGGTGGAGATCAGCCATTTGCCCCGATTATTGTCCTAATATGTATGAAGAAATGGAAACATTAGCTAACGTGCTCCAGTCAGATATTGGCCAGGACATGCGTGTTCATCACAGCACATTTCTGTGGTTTATCCCTTTCGTGCAGTCCCTCATGGACCTGAAGGATCTGGGTGTGGCTTACATAGTGGAGGTTATTCACCATCTGTACTCTGAAGTCAAAGATGTTCTCAACCAGACTGACACTGTGTGTGACAAAGTCACTGAGTTTTTCCTTCTGATTTTGGTGTCCGTGATTGAACTGCATAGAAATAAAAAGTGTCTACATTTGCTGTGGGTTAGTTCCCAGCAGTGGGTGGAGGCTGTGGTGAAGTGTGCCAAGCTCCCGACCACAGCGTTTGCACGGAGTTCCGAGAAGTCATCTGGAAACTGTTCCAAAGGCACAGCAATGATATCATCCCTGTCACTGCATTCGATGCCCTCCAACTCTGTGCAGCTTTCTTGTGTGCAGCTGATTAGAAGTCTCCTGAAAGAAGGCTATCATCTTGGGCAGCAGACTCTGTGTAAGCGGTTCTGGGACAAGCTCAACTTATTCCTGCGAGGGAATTTATCTTTAGGTTGGCAGTTGACTAGTCAGGAAACCAATGAGCTACAAACTTGTTTAAAGCAAATTATTAGGAACATAAAACTCAAAGTACCTCAGTGTAGCACTTTTGTGGATCTGAATCCTGCATATAAGATGCCTCCTGCATCTTACAAAGAAGAAAGTGAAAAAATAGGAAAGAAGTCTGAAAAAGATGTGCACTGTCTGGAAAATTCCAGCCCAACATTTTCTAAAGAACCAATGAAAGCTGATGCATATCAAGTACAAGAGAGTATCTTGAGCAAAGCAAATAATGCCATAGAAGAAAATAAAAAGCCATATTATATAAAAGATTTGAAACTAGAAGCCCACCTCTCAGCTGAGTCTTGTTTGAAACTCAGTAGTGAAAACCTTGCCTGTGAAAGAGTTCAAAATCAAGTTAAAATAAATACAGGGAAATATAAGTCTGTAAAAGAGAATTCCTCAAATACTCCACAGAATGGTACTTTAAGAAATGGTCCAGAAAAAGTATTTGACAGAGGAATAATAATATCAAGGCGCTTATTAACTGTTTCTAGCACTGACTCTCTGGAAAAAGTGTCTGCCTCTAATGAGGACTTCTCTTTAAAGGATGATGGGCTTGGCAAAAGCTCAAAAGCAAAGTCTAAGACACGTAAAGATGAAGTCTGTGCTAAGTTGTCACATGTAATAAAAAAGCAACACAGGAGAAGTATCAGTTTAGAGGAAAACCTGACTGTATCTGGCATTGAGAGTTTCTGTTCAAAGAAAGATACAGAAGGTCAGAAAGGAGGTGGAAACATATGCAGTCCTTCTTTAGTCTCTAATGGTATTCTGGATGATAAAAATGGAGAACAAAAATCTCAAAGCTGTTCACTGCTGAGAAAGAAAGTAAAGAAAGAAAAGTTAGATATTTTCTCTACCCCTGAAAACAGTTGTCAAATACAGGAACGTCCTGTTGATACCAAAGATTTGGTCTCACTCACAGAAATGACAAATACTTCCATGACAAAAGCATCTCCCTTTAAAGAGCCTGTGACTGGACATAAATTGAGAGAGAGGAAAATTAGTAGGAGCACTGATAAGTTTTCTTCTAATTTAAGAGAACAGGACCTTAGCAGCAGTCCCCAGCCTGACACCTTAACAGATTCTCAGGTAGACAGAGACCTCCACAAATTATCTTTAATAGCTCAAGCCAATGTTACTAAGTTCTCATCAGATTTAACTCAAAAAAGTTCATCCCAGATACGAAGAAAAGTAAAAGATGAGAAACGATGTTTCACAGCAAACCAAAATAACAGGGAAACCTGCCGTGGACAGGTTATTATTATTTCAGATTCTGATGACGATGATGATGAGGAAAGAAATCTGGGTTTGAAGAAACACATGAAAGAGATCAAAGCATCCATTGAGAAAGAGTGTCCAGAGCAACATACTTTAGTAGCTAACACAAATGTGGAACAGAAGGTAATAAAGGAAGAAAATCCAGTGTCCCTTTTGCAGTTTGAGGAATCTGATTCTCAGTTTTTTGAGTTTGAGACTCCATGTGAAGTGTTTTCAGTTTGGCATGATCAGAAACCAGACAAGAATTCAACTCAAGAGACTGAAAAAAATCCATGCTCAACTCATGTGGGTGATACTGCAAATGACTGGGGTTATGAGACAGATTATGTATCTGAAGAGGTCATTAAAAAAGTAGCAGAGAACTTTGAAGAGCGCACAAAACCACATAGTAGTAGTACTTCTGTTGAGGAATTTTGTGAAATTGAAGTAAAAAAACCCAAGAGAAGACGATATGAAAAACCTATAGCTGAAGATCCTCTAAGGCCTTCTTCATCTTCTGTCAAAAATGAGGACCAGTCTGATATTCTTAACAAGGGAAATCTGACTGAAAATGTTTTTAAAGGTGTAGACACAAGGTCTACAGTTCCCAGTTCAAGCGTTCAGAGAAACGCTGTGGTTTCCCCAAAGAAGTCTGCTCCAAAGCCTCGTACATATTCCAAACCTGCCAGGAAAGTTCCAGTGGTTAAAGCTTCTAAGAAATCCCATTCAGATACCAAGAAAGGGCAGGGTAAAAGCTCCCATTACATAAGCTGTAGAACAACTCCTGCTATTGTGCCGCCAAAGAAATTTCGTCAGTGTCCTGAACCAACTTCAACGGTTGAGAAACTTGGCCTGAAAAAAGCTCCTCGTAGAGCGTTTGAATTGTCCCAGCGATCTTTAGAGTGTATAGTTCAGCTACGTGACCATGGCAAAACCGTTGGAGTAGTGGATACCCGGAAAAAGACTAAGTTAATTCCTCCTCAGACGCTCTCTGTCAGAAATAATAAGAAACTGCTGACGAGTCAAGACCTTCAGCTGCAAAGGCAGATGAGATCCAAATCACAACAAAACAGACAAGAACGTTTGGATTGTCAAACTACAGATAAGACACTGGCAGGGCCACGTGCCGCACAGAGTTCTGCTGTGCCAGAATCAAGTAGGTCAGATTATAGTCGTAACGGAGGAGCCGAGGCGACTGCTAACAATAAGGGAGAACAGTTACTAACACGTCAGTCTTCTGAAACAGACCCTGTGGAAGCAAACCAGTGTAATCCTGTCATGGTAAATGGAAGAATAGCAACAAGTGAAGTCATTGTTCCTCCCTCAGAGGACCCGTTAGGCAGAGGTGACCTAACAGTTCATCCTTTAGAGGTGGTGACTTTGAAAGAGGGAGAGCCTGAGTTCAGCAGTGACGCAGAGGAAGATAATATATTCTTAACACAGCGTGACCCTGAAGACATGGATCTATGTTCACAAATCGAGAGGGAGAGTGACAAACTCGTTGAAGTCATTCATGGAAAAGATACAATCCAGGGAGAGGAAGATTGTGTGAGTCGGCCTCAGTTGGAATCTTTGAGTAGCACAAAATGTAAGTACAAAGATTGTGTTGAAACTCTGAAAAGCCCGGGTGAGTACTGCTCAAAACACTCAGAAACTAAAGCCACTGATGAAGATGTATTTCGTAAACCTGGCTTGCCTCTGTCTGCATCAAAACGTTCGAGACCTTCCACGACCAAGGTTTTTAGTTCAAGCAGTACTTCACGGATTGCTGGTCTCTCCAAGTCTTTGGAAAGTACCGCATCCCTCCCATCATCTCTGAAAAATAAGTCAAGTGGGGCACAGTCTGTTCTGAAAGGACCACAGCCAGCCCTTGTGATGTCTGTGAAGCCAGTGGCTGAAGTGAAAGGTCTGTGTAATGGTGTGCCTGTTCAGACTCCAAGTAACTCCAGCAGTCAGGTTTTGAGAGTTCAGTTTGGGGAAAACACATCTTTTTTAACTTCCTCTCCAGTAAACATTCTCACGTCGTCACAGTCCATCTCTGATACTTTTGTAAAAGAGGTCTTGAAATGGAGATACGAGATGTTTGTGAACTTTGATCAGTGTGGGCCCCCGTTGAGTCTGTGTCAGGCCGTCACAAGGCGGGTGCCTGTCAGGTTTCAAGACTGTGGAGATTATTTTAATGTGTTTTTCCCTTTGATGGTGCTGAATACTTTTGAAACGGTAAGTGTATGTTTTGATTGTATACATCCAGATTTGAACTTGCCTTTCTTTACCATGCTGAGAGAACAGCTAAAATAACTTACTGCATTTTGATTTAGATGTAACTTGTAAATGTCATGTTGAACAGACATTGTGCCAGACACTGTTCTAGATGCTGGTCATACAGAGGAAATACCAACACTGTCCTAATCTCTGCCCTTCTGGAGCGTACAGACACAGTCCAGCGGTGGCAAAGGAGGAAATGTTTTTCATTGCAAAGGAAAGGGAAGACTTCTCAGAGGAGATAGTCTCCTATCTGCATTTAATTATGTTTAAAAAATTTTTTTAATTGGAGGACAATTAGTTTACAATATTGTATTAGTTTTTGCTGTACGTCAACCTGAGTCTGCCGTAAGTATACACATGTCCCCTCCCTCTCGAATCGCCCACCCCGTCCCACCCCTCTAGCTGTCACAGAACACTGGATTGAGCTCCCCAGTCATACAGCAAATTCCCCCTGGCTATTTTACATATGGTAATGTATATGTTTCAGTTCAATTTGTCCATCCCTCTCTTTCCTCCAGTGTGTCCACAACTCTCTTTGTTTGTGTCTCTTGTTACTGCCCTGCAGATGGGTTCATCAGTACCATTTTTCTTGATTCCATATGAATGCATTAATATTCAGTATTTGTTTTTCTGACTGACTTATGTATTCCAGGCTCTAGGTTCATCCACCTGATTAGAACTGACTCAAAGGCACTCCTTTTTATGGCCTAGTAATATTCCATTGTATATGTACCGTGACTTCTTTATTCATCTGTCAATGGACATCTAGGTTGCTTCCATGTCCTAGCTATTATAAATAATGCTGCAGTGAACCATGGGGTCCACAGGTCTTTTTCAGTTATGGTTTCCTCAGTATATGTCCAATAGTGGGATTGCTGGGTCGTGTGGTAATTTTATTCCTGGTTTTTTAAGGAATCTCCATACTGTTTTCCATAGTGGCTATATCAATTTACATTCCCACCAACACTGCAAGAGGGTTCCCTTTCTCCACACCCTCTCCAGCATGTATTATTTGTAGATTTTTTGATAATGGCCATTCTGACCAGTGTGAGGTGATACCTCATTGTAGTTTCGGTTTGCATTTCTCTAATAACAAGCAATGTTGAGCATATTTTCATGTGTTTATTAGCCACCTGTATGTCTTCTTTGGAGAAATGTCTGTTTAGGTCTTTTCTCCCACTGTTTGATTGGGTTGTTTTTGTGCTATTGAGCTGCGTGAGCTGCTTGTTTATTTTGGAGATTAATCCTTTTGACAGTTGTTTCATTTGCAGTTATTTTCTCCCATTCTGAGGGTTTGCTTTTTTATTTTGTTTATAGTTTCCTTTGCTATGCAAAACTTTTAAGTTTAACCTAGGTTCCACTTATTTTTGTTTTTATTTTCATTACTCTTGAAGGTGGGTCAAAGAGGATCTTGCTGTGATGTATGTCAAAGAATGTTCCTCCAAGAGTTTTATAATTTCCTCCAAGAGTTTTATATATATAGGTATACCTGTGGCTGATTCATGTTGATCTTTACCCCCTCTTCTTAATCTCTTCTGCTTCTATTAGGTCCTTGCCGTTTCTGTCCTTTACTGGGCCCATGTTTGCATGAAATGTTCCCTTGGCATCTCCAGTTTTCTTGATGAGATCCCTAGTCTTTCCCATTCTGTTGTTTTGTTTTGCATTGTTTATTTAAGAAGGCCTTCTTACCTCTCCTTGCAATTCTCTGGAACTCTGAATTCAGTTGAGTATATCTTTCCCTTTCTCCCTTGCCTTTTGCTTCTCTTCTTTTCTCAGCTACTTGTAAAGCTTTCTCAGACAACCACCTTGCGTTCTTGCATTTCTTTTTCTTTGGGATGATTTTGGTCATTGCCTTCTTTACAGTATTACGAACCTTTGTCCATAGTTTTTCAGGCATTCAGTCTACCAGATCTAATCCCTTGAGTCTATTCATCGTCACCACTGTGTAATCATAAGGGATTTGATTTAGGTCATACCTAAATGGCCTAGTGGCTTCCTCCTTCAATTTAAGCCTGAATTTTGCAGTAAGAAGCTCATGATCTGAGCCACAGTCAGCTTTAGGTCTTGTTTTTACTGACTGTATAGAGCCTCTCCATCTTTGGCTACAAAGAACATAATCAGTCTGATTTCCATATTGACCATCTCATGAGATGTCTACATCCATGTGTAGAGTTGTTCCTTGTGTTGTTGGAAAAGGGTGTTTGCTGTGACCAGTATGTTCTCTCGACGAAACTGTGTTATCCTTGCCCTGTTTCATTTTGTACTCCAAGGCCAAACTTGCCTGTTATTCTGGGTATCTCTGGACTTCCTACTTTTGCATTCCAATCCCCTGTAATGAAAAGGACATCTTTCTTTTTTGTTATTTCTAGAAAGTGTTGAAGGTCTTCATAGAACTGGTCAGCTGCTTTGGCGTCAGTGATTGGGTCGTAGACTTGAATTACTGTAATGTTGAATGGTTTGCCTTGGAGATGAACTGATATCATTTTGTCCTTTTTGAGATTGCACTCAAGTATTGCATTTTAGACTCTTTTGTTGACTGTGAGGGCCATTCCATTTCTTCTTAGGGATTCTTGCCCATAGCAGTAGATAAAATGGTCATCTGAATTAAATTCTCCCATTGCCATTCATTTTAGTTCACTGATTCCTAAGATCTTGATGTTCACTCTTGCCATCTCATGTTTGACCACGTCCAATTTGCCTTGATCCATGGACCTAATGTTCCTGGTTCCTGTGCAGTATTGGTCTTCACAGCATCAAACTTGACTTTCACCACTAGACACATCCACAGCTGAGCACTGTTTCCACTTTGACCTAGCCTCCTCTTTCTTTCTGGAGCTATTAGTAATTGCCCTTTGCTGTTCCCCAGTAGCACATTGGACACCTTCCAACCTGGGGAGCTCATCTTCATTTATCATTTTTTGTCTTTTCATACGGAAATCAGTCCTGGGTGTTCATTGGAAGGACTGATGCTGAAGCTGAAACTCCAATATTTTAGCCACCTGATGTGAAGAGCTGAGTCATTTGAAAAGACCCTGATGTTGGGAAAGATTGAGGGCAGGAGGAGGAGGGGACGACAGAGGATGAGATGGTAGGATGGCATCACCAGCTCAATGGACATGAGTTTGGGTAAACTCTGGGAGTTGGTGATGGATCAGGGAGGCCTGGCGTGCTGTGGTGCATGGCGTCACGAAGAGTCAGACACAACTGAGCGACTGAACTGAACTGTCCGTGGGTTTCTCCAGGCAAGAATACTGGAGTGTGTTGCCTTTTCCTTCTCCAGTGGATCACGGTTTGTCAGGACTCTTGACTCAGATCTGTCTCTCGGGTGGCCCTGCACAGTGTGTCTAATGGCTTCATTTAGTTTCATAAACTCCTTCACTACAAGGCTGTGATCCATGAAGAGGCCAGTAATGTCTGCCAGAGGTTCACGTAGAAAGAGCTATTAATAGAAATGTTTATAATGAAAGGATTTGTTGTTGTTCAGTCTCTCAGTCATGTCCAACTCGTTGCAACTGTAGCATGCCAGGCTTCCCTGTCCTTCACTATCCCCAGAATTTGCTCAGCTTCATGTCCGTTGAATCAGTGATGCCATCCAACCGTCTCACCCTCCGTCACCCTCTTTTCCTCCTGCCCTCAGTCTTTCCCAGCATCAGTGCCTTTTCCAGTGAGTCAACTCTTCACATCAGGTGGCCAGAGTACTGGAGATTTAGCTTCAGCATGTTAACTGTACATGCTTCTATTTTCTATTGTTAAACCCTTGTTCATTCCTGTTTTTATTGTCCCTGCTCTTGTGGTTTTAATTGAGCATTTTATATAATTTTATTTTCTCTCTATCCTTAGAATATCAACAAAAATTTTTTTTTAGTGATTGCCTTAGAGGTTGTAGTATATATTTACAACCAAGTCTGTGTTCAGATAACACTTCATGGCCAGTGAGTGTACCTTACAATAACAAAATATTCCTGATTTTTCCTGCCATCCAGGGTATCATTGCTGTCATTTGTTTCACATGCACATAGGCCTGTGTTAACACACACACACACACACACACACGCAAGCATCCATAGTTGAATATGTTGTTGCTATTACTTTGAATAAGCTATTGTCTATTAGATGAATTAAAAATAAGAAGGGTTTTAATTTTGCCTTCGCATATTCATTCTCTGATGGTCTTCCTTTCTTTGTTTATGTAGATTTGAGTTCTGACCTGTATAATTTTCCTTCTCTGAAAATTTTTTAACTTTTCTCGCAAGATAGGTGCAGTGGTGACAGATGCTCTCAAATTTTGTGTGAGAAGATCTTTATTTCTCCTTCACTTTTAAAGGATAGTTTTGCTGGATTCAGAATTCTAGGTTGGTAGGTTTTTTTCTCTCAGTCATCTTAAATGTTTCACTTGCATTTTTCTGAAGAGAAGTCGGATGTAGTTCTTAATCTTCTCTGATATAGACAGGGTGTATTTTTTCCTCACTGGCTTCTTTCAAGATTTTTTTCTATCTTTAATATTTCATATTCCTAAAGTGTGAATATGATACGATATGATTCCTGAAGGTTTAGTTTCTAGCATTTATTCTGCTTGGTCTCTGAGCTTCCTGGATCTGTTATTTGGGGTCTGATAACTAATTTTGGAAAACTGAGTCGTCATTGTCTCAAGTACTGCTTCTCGCCCCCCCACGCCCCCCCCTTCTCATATCCCCATTACATGTATGCTGCACCTTTTGGCATTGTGGCACAGTTCTGGGATATTCTGGGGTGTGACTTTTTCCCTCATTTTCTTTTTCAGCTTTGCTAGCTAGCTTCTGTTGCTGCATCCTAAATCTCAGAGGTTCTTTCCTCAGCAGTGTCCATTGTTCTAATGAGCCCAGCAGAGGCATCCTTCATTTCTGTTAGTGTTTTTAATCTTTAGCGTTTCCTTTGGGATCTTTTTCAAAATTGACATCTCATTCATTACTTTACCCACCCATTAGTTCATGGGCTACTTTTTCCCTTAAAGTTAGTGTATAAATTAATAGTTTTTTATTTTTTTGAAAAATGTCTGACAATTCCAATATTCCTGCTATATCTGACTATTTTTGATGCTTATTCAATCTCTTCAAACTGTGTTTTTGCGTTTGAGAGTGCAATTATTTTTTGTTGTAAGGTGGATGTGATCTACTAAATAAAAAGAACAGCAATAAATAGACCTTTAGTAAATAGTACTGAGGTATGGGAGAAGGGAGAGCATGCCATAGTCCTGTATGAGAAGCTGTCAGTCTTTATTTTTTGGCTGTGCTGAGTCTTCGGTGCTGCTCGGGCTTTTCTCTAGTTGAAGTGCAAGGGCTTCTTGTTGCAGTGGCTTCTCTTATTGCAGAGCACAAGTTCTAGGGTGTGTTGCGATTCCTGGGCTCTAGAGCACAGGTTCAGTAGTTGTGGCGCAAGCACTTTGTTGCTCCCTGTCATAAGGGATCTTGCTGGATCAGGGATCTAACCCGTGTTTCCTGCAGTGGCAGCCAGATTTTTTGTACCACTAAGCCCCAGGGAAGCCCAGGTGTCAGTCTTTTAGTGAGCCTTTGCCTTTGGCTTTCACACTCATTCATCCTGGCTTCTCCCTGCCTCCTCAGGTGAGACTGGATGACTAGAATGGGCTGGAGTAGGTTTTGTTCCCCCAAGTAGGTTAGGCTTAGATAAAAGCCCGGGAAGATTCAGTTCAGTTCAGCTGCTTAGTTGTGTCCAACTCTCTGACCCCCATGGACTGCAGCACACCAGGTTCCCCTGGCCATCATCAGCTCCTGGAGCTTGCCCAGACTGATGTCCATCGGGTTGATGATGCCATCCAGCCATCTCACCCGTTGTCTTCCAGCAGATTTGGCTCTGGTAAAGTAGTTTTTGTGTAGATCAAAGCCATGTTAAGAAGGTCAGAATGGAGGTGGGAGGGAGGCTGAAGAAGGAGGGGCTCTGTGTCTAACAGATGATTCAGGGGGTCAGACAGCAGGAATCACCGCAGTGTTGTGAGGCAGTTATCCTCCAGGGAGAGTTTTTTTAAAAGGTCAGAACACTCTAGTTCTAATTTTAAAATGGTTCTTTAATTCCCAACCCTCAACACTGCTATATCCACTCCCCTTCTCCCACCAAAGGACACAGGGGATTTTCTCCTACATTTTCTGTGGGGGCCTGTTAGAGCTCCTAGACGTGAAACTCTGCAGTGTGGGATATCCCTTATGACTGGGTCGCCCTTGAGTTTTTAAAGCATTGAGTTGTTTATACTGAACCTCCAACAGTTGTCAAATCCAGTTCATGTTATCTTCCTGGCATGGAGGTTTCTGCTTAAGGGTTTCTGCTCTGGTAAGTCTTGATTGTCTGTATCCACCTTTTTGTTTCTTTATATTTGTTTAGGATGGACTGGTGATTTTTAAGTTCCATACACGCCAAGCTGGAACCCAAAAGTCCCAAGTTAATTTTTACTATTTCTGTCACCTGGAATTTCTAGGTTCTGGATTTTGTTGCTTACTTTGGAAAATTTTTAGATGTTTTTGCTTTCTTAATTTGCTTTTTTTTACTTTGCTAAGGTGGCACAGGAATGGATCAGCTCTCCAAACAAAGAGAAATTCCATCAGTTGCATTTACGAAAATTTTCTGGTGATTATAAAAAATACTGGGAGTTTGTGGGTAAGTTCTTTCTTAAGTAACTTGGGCTGTGTCATGTAATAATTGGAGAGATTTCTTTTGAGAGAACATGATAATGGTTTGAATTTTCTGGGATATAGGTTTTGTAAGTTGAGTCTTAGGTAGAATATGTTTAAACTCTTAGTGAGGATAATTAGTAGTGCATCTATTACTGCTCGACTTGCTCCTCATCCGTGTGAAGTGTGGGGAGGTGGTGAGGGGGTAGGGTTATTTTACCTATTTTGTGACTTTTTTCATTTACTTACTTCAGCAAATATTTATTGACTCTATACTGCCTGATAGTGTGTGATTCTAGATGCCAGATACATAGCTGGGATGAGAACATAAAATTCTGCCTTCATGAAGCTTATGTTTGACTTATTTTCACTTGATCTATTGTAAATGTCTTTTCAGTATTTGTGATTATTCTGTTGTTAGCATGTTCCATATTTCTGTTTAACCAGTTTCTAGTTAGATATGTGTATTGTTTATGATTTTTCACTATTACACTGAATAAATCCTTTTGCCTGGGTCACAGTTTGTGCATTTTAAGACTTTTGATTCATATTGCCCCTGTCTACCAAAAAGAATTCCATTGTCACGTCTAATATAAGAACATCAGACTGTATCTCTCCTCATTTGCTAGTTTAAAGTGTGCCCCAGTTTTACATGGGAACTGTATCTCATTTGAGGTTTTACATTTTGTCCCCAAATCTTTAGTAGTCTTTTATATTCTTGGGGGTAGAAAAGGGGCAGACAGTTGTCTCTGCATACCATTTGTCATTTTTCTGTTAGGGAGTTTGTTTTCCTCTTATTTGTGTGCATTTGTTATTTTTTTTTAGTTTCATATATTTGCGTTCAGTTTCATATTTGGTTTTTGAGGCAGTTTTTATTTTATGTTCATAAACTTTACTGTTCAAATTTTGGTTTTCAAAATTAAAATAGTTTCATATTTTCTTGTAGTTTTATATTTCTTTTTAGTATTTAAGTAACTGATTTATCTGCCGTTTATCTTGATTATATGATAGAATCACGTAGTATTTTCTCTTGTTTCTGACTTCTTTCATTTAACATGTGTGTAACTCATCAATTTTGTGTGTATCTTCAGTATTTGTTTTCATTGCTATGGTATTATTTCAGTGTGTAACTACATCACAGTTTTACCGTTGATGGAGATTTTTATTTTTTGATCAAGCCATGCGGCTTGTCCTAACCACTGGACCACCAGGAAACTTCCATTATTGGGCATTTTTTCCATTAGTTTTGGTCTGTGTATCAGGAGTCCCCAAGCCCACCTCCAGGTTCAGAGATTCACTAGGATGATTCACAGGAATTATTATATTCATGCTCATGGCTGTGACTTACTGCCAAAGGATACAAAACAAAATTAGCAAAGGGGACTGAGCACATGGGTGAAGTCTAAAGCAGATAAGGAGCAGCCTTCAAGAGGCCTTTCCCAGTGGAGTCACACAACAGGCACTTAGCTGTCCCGCTAGTGAGGTGTGATGACACATGTGACATGTTCCCAACAGGGAAACGGACTCAGCACCTGCAACACCCTCTGCCTACTCCCGATTCATAACTTTCCAGAAGCAAAGTGGGTATTTGACATAAACCCCAGAGAAAGAATTTGGCAGGCAGGTTAGATGCAGTGCGCCATTGTCAGCAGTGAGTGTGAACTGTCTGGAAATCCAGGTCCTCAGATGCCAGTAGAGGGCAGCTTGTAAACTTTCTAAGGACAGAAGCTTCAGGCCTAATATTTAATAACTCTTTTACGCACATCATTTTATGAGTAATGCCACTGTGGTCATTCATGTGTATCTGGTGTCATGTGAGGGCATTTTTGTAGTCTTGTCTCCTGAGATGGGTTGTATGAGTTCAACTGAAGTAGATAATGCCAAGCCAGTTTATACAGAAATTACGCACCCCCACCAGTGTATGGAAGTCATATTGTTCTGTGTTTATACCAACACATTTGTATCAATTGTGCTATTAATTTAACCTGTTACAGTGTGCGTACTGATGGCCATTTGTGGTTTTATTTTGCTATCAATGAGCTTGAGCCCCTTTTCATATATTTAGTAGATACTTAAGTAACCTCGTTGGGGAGGCCAAAAGACTTGTTCATTTTCTGTTGTCTTTTTCTTACTGATTTATGGCGTGTTCTCTGTATAATTTGGATATAAACCAGTCTCCCCCTTTGGCTTGCATTATGACTCTTGTAGAGATGTCTTTAAAATTCTTGCTTAGAATTTATTTTTAACATAACAAATGCATCTGTGTATTTTTTTATGGAATGCTCTATGACTCATTGAAGAAACCTTGCCCTGATGCAGGTCATAAATCTATTATCTTAACATCTAGAACTGGTGCCAGCAAACAACAGCTTGCACATCTACCCCATATCCTGTTTTTATATTGCCCTAGAGTAAGGTTTTTATATATTTTATAAAGGTTTTGAAAAAAAGATGGTGATGATGAATATGCAACAGACTCCATATGTGGCCTGCAAAGAAAAATCTGGCTCTGTACGGAAAGTTTACCAATCCCTTTTCTAGAGGCTTCACTGTTTTGTCAACCTGGAATTGATTTTGTACATGAATAAGATGTAGGGGCCGTGTTTCATTTTTTTCACCTAATGGAGATGTAATTATCCCACTGCTGTTAATTGAGAAGACTGTCCTTTCTCAGTCTGTAGTGCCATGTTTGCCATAAATCTGGTGGCTATTTAATGCACTGATATTTTCTGGATGCCTTTCTCTGTTGGATCATTTGCCTGCCTCAGTGCCCATGTCACGTTGCTTGACTAGTTAAGCTTTAGAATAAGTTTTAGTAAACAAGTCCTCTTAGCTCGTTTTGCCTTATGAGTGCATTGGCTATTCTTGTCCCTTTGCATTCCTGTGTAAGTTTTAGAGGAAAAAAAATGTTGAAGTTTGTTGAGAATTGGCAAGGCTGGAACTTAACTTTTTAATCAGAGCTTGCTGTTTTCCCAGCTCCATTTATTTTACTGCTGTCCTTTCCCCTTGTTTGAAATGTCACCAGTAGGCTCAAAATGCTTCTATGTACTTGGATTTGTTTCCAGATTTTCTCTGGGGATTTTGAAAGTAGGGCACAAAAGTGAGAATTTTTTGATTAAAAACTAAGGTAAGTTTCAAGGAAAGGAAATTTATTAGCTCCTTTTGAATGTTACAACTTTATCTATTTTGGTGTTGTAGCAGTTTTTAAGAAAAACTTTATAATACTTATTTGATCAATACTTGAAAATGCCCACTGGCTTAGACCATCATTTTTTAAGTGTATGCAAAGTCTACCAGGGCTGTCTACTTGCTTGAATTCTTATACAAGGGTTTAATATCCCTTTAGTTAATCTTATGTAAATTTATTCTGTTAGAATAAATGTTGACTTCTTATTGTTTTACAGTTTATCTTGAGGAATGTGAACTAGCTAAACAGCTTCATCCAAAGGAAAATGATTTGGTGTTTTTGGTTCCTGAAAGACTCAGTGAGGAGAAGAAAGATTTAGAGTGGAGTCACCTGGAGGATGCCTGCGAATATTATTGTGGCTATATTCATAAATTCCGCCGTACTTCAGTCAGTGAGTACCTAGAGAGACTCTGTAGAGAAGTCTGTCAGAAACTCATCTTCTCAGTTTCTTCTAGGTTAGGTTTTACCAGCCATGTATTTGCTGTACATTTAGCTGGTGTTCATTTATCAGACTTGTGTTTGTAAGGTTGATGATTTACCTTTCCAAGACCTCTTTCAGATTTTCTAGACTCAGCTGGAAAAGGCCCAGTATTTCTTGCTCTAGACTTCAGATTTAAAAGCTTTCTTTTGTAATGTCTTCTTCTCTTTCTAGTAAATTCCTTCATCTGTCAGTGTTTGTTATAAAACACAGACAATATGCAAGCCATCTGTTTTTGTTAAGTCACATTTCAGCTTTGGTTTTCTGGCAAATTATTAATGAGCAGACCAAAGATGTGGCTAACTGTAAGGCACCTTGAGGGCTTTACTGTTTGTGTCCCTCTCCTCCATTGTGTTGTAGGGGCTTCTCTCCCTAAGGGAGCATAACAGAAATAATGTTAGTTTGAATTTAAGGAGTACCAACTATGCGCCATACGGTGTGCCCTGTCCTTCCTGTGCAAATTTACTATCTTTTCCCAGAGCCCTGCAAAGCAGAATTTGTTGTTCCCTGCTTCTTGGGAAATCAGAGATCGGGATATGTAATAACTTATCCAAGGTCACTCTTGGTATTAAATGGTAGGTCCAGAATTGAAACTTAATTTTATTTGACTGCAAAGTCCACGTTCTTTATATATGCCAAGCTGCCCTTTTGACATTGCTGCTTTTTTTAGTCTCTGTTATGTGAAGAGAATATGATTTCATTGTTGCCTTACCTTTTTGCGTTACATCTTACAAACAGCAACAAAGCTGTTGGAGCTCAGCAACGTGCTGCGTCGTAACTGGTGTGCTGTGTCTACTCACGTGTGAGCACAGCTCAGCTCTTCGTGTAGGATGCATATAGAAGAGGAGCAGTGGGGAGACGGAGCTTGTCTGTGCTTTTGACTCCCGCAAATGGCTGCATTTGCCAGAGTTCTGTTTCAAAGGTGGCCGCCTTCCTGGAGCTCTTCCTGTATCTAATACTCTGCCATCTCCATTTGGAGATTATTAGACATTTAAAACCTACTCCAGAAAGAAACACTTGATTAACTGCCTGATGTGCTGTTGCTTCAGTTTCTCCCATCACAGGATGCAGTACCTCCATTCTCCCAGTTGCTCAGCCCCAGACCTCAGAGTCATGCTTGAGTCTTTCTCTCCCTCACGGGCTCCATGCAGTTCATCAGGAAGTCCTGTTATTGGCCCATCCTTTGCAGTGTATCCTCCATCCTGGCTCCACCTCTCCCACTACATCCTGGCCCACAGAATCATTCCCTTTCACCTGGATTCACCTGGGTTAAGTGGTCTTTTTGCTTTTCCCATTGTAGTTTATTCTTCATTGGCCATAAGTGATTCTTTTGATGTGGGCGTTGGAGCAGGTCCCTTCCCTATGCAAAGCTGTCCTGTAGCCCTTGGCCTGACTCAGTCAGGTTCAGAGTTTTTACTGCAGAACCCTGTGAAGAGTAGCCCCTGGTCCTTTCTCAGGCTTCGAGCTCACTTCCTCCCAGCACACCAGCCTTCTCTCTGTTCCTCAGTAATCCAGGCACTTTGCTGCCTTTGCGGTTGCTGATTCTCTGCCTGTAGCATAGTTTTCCAGTTATCAGCATGACTTCACTGTATTAAGTCTCTGCCCAAATGTCATCTTTATCAGGAAGGTCTTCCCTGACTCTTGTCTGCATAACACTCCCTTACATCCCTCATCACTTCCTCATCCCCTTCCGCATTCTTCATACTGCTTACCATCACCTTGCGTGTTTATTTGATTACCTGCCTCCTCCTAAAAAATAAGCCTCCTGAGGATAGGAATGTCCCCTGGTTTGTAGGAGCCATTCAGTAGATTTACCTTCACTGAGTAAATTATTTGAATGATATATAGAAAACATGTTACAAAACACTTTGTTCTGAATAACCTGTTTAACTGGACACCTTGCATTCACTGGTAACTGAAATTGCTTTTTCTCTTTCTTGGTAATAGTGCGTAATGGGAAATCTGAGTGTTCAGTTTCCATCCAGACTCAAGATCATTTACCAGTCAATTTAAATGAATTAGTGAAATGCTTTGTAATCAGCTCTCTGGTGACTACACAAAGGAAGTTGAAAGCCATGTCTTTGCTGAATGGTCGGAACCAACTAGCCAGAGCCATTCTGAATCCAAACCCCATGGACTTCTGTACAAAAGATTTACTAACTGCAACATCTGAGAGAATTGTGAGTAATGACCATTTGATTACAGGGAAAGTCAGAACATTTCATGTCAAAATACCATGCTCCTTTTGTCCACAGCAAAAACTTACTAGTCCCAGTGTATACCCAGTGACACCTTCAGTGCTTAGTTTTCTTCAGTGTTGTAAAGTATGTCTTTGTGTTAGTCAGCTTACCTCAGGGAGAAGGTAGAGTGCAATAAGAAATTGAAAATATACTTGAAGAACAACATTACAATATCCTACTTAACTTTTTAGGTGATTAAAATGCAGGAGTAAGTAGAGGAATAGGTTTAATGGAATGAATTTTGCATTTGAATGACCAGTGAAGCTTTGATATTATTGCCAATATGAAGACGAAGTTATTGTATTCTGTGAACGCACATTTCTCATTATAAAACTGTGTATAAATTGCAGGAAGTTAACACACAAACAGGTGAAGGGAAAGAAATGTTATTTGAACCCCTTTCTTGTGTTTGGGCTTCCATGTGCATTTTCTCAGTCAATCCTCACCTTCTAAGGGATCCTAGATTTATATAAAAATCGGTGGAGGCTGGAGTCCAGAGAGGTGACTTTGGAGACACAGCTTGAGAGTGAAACTGAGGTGTAGACTCGGAACTGACCGACTCTGTCACTTGTGTTAGGAAAGAAAGTCTTGGAATGGTTTTACTGTCTAGGGAGAGAATCGCCTAAAATGGGAAGAATCAGAGACTAAATAAAAAGAAAAGTACAAAACAGTTTGTGATCTTCATAAGAATCACAAATAGAAATATTGTTTTATTTATGGATGGGCTGAAGCCTATAGACACTTGTAAGTGACTCTCTCCAGTAGTGAACGTGCTTCTTAGATTAAAGGTCATTTTGGAGTCTTGCCTGATCATAAAGCTTCTGTCTGATGAAGGACAGGAGCAGTTCACACAGAATTTTCCACTGTGTTTCTTTCCTGGGCCACCACAGGAAGAAAAAATCATTCTCGCTAATGTCTTTCATATAGGCTGCCTACTTAAAAGATTTCAATGATGACCAGAAGAAAGCGATAGAAACTGCATATGCCATGGTGAAACACTCCCCATCAGTTGCCAAGATCTGTCTGATTCATGGACCACCTGGAACAGGAAAATCAAAAACCATTGTTGGCATCCTGTACCGCCTGCTGACAGAGGTAATGTGTTTGTGAGGGCAGCAGCGTTCTTAATTGAACATATCATTTCACGTCACTAGATTTAACTAATGTGTGAATAAGTACTAATGTGTCTTTTTTCCCTTCACTTTTGTGTATCTTTTGATACTGTGTGGAACCGTATCAGATAAAGGGGTAGCAGAGATGGAGAAGGTTGTAAGAAAAAGGCAGAAAATATTATCTTGTGTGCAGTCACTCCTAAAGGCTAGAATGGTGGTCTTCTGGCTTTGTTAGTGGTCACAACTGATACCAGGAGACCATCCTGGATGTGTTTATCCCTGGGCTGCATTTTGGTTGGATTGAGTATTGAATAAAACAAGTGGATAATAAGGTAAAGCTCAGAAAAGTTAACGATAAAATTTTATGCCGGAGTAATTTTTTTTAACTTTTTATTTTGTATTGGGGTGGAGCTGTTCCACAGTAATTTTTTAGTGTCAGTGTAAGATGCAGGTCCTTTTTATTATAGGAACTTCTGAATATATGTGAAAGTAGGAAAGAACTGTGTAACATTGTGTACTGGAGCTCATCAGGATCTTTTGTTCGATGTAAATTGCAGAACCAGAGGAGGGGGCATTTGGATGAAAACTCCAATGCCAAAATCAAGCAAAACCGTGTCCTCGTGTGTGCACCTTCCAATGCAGCTGTTGATGAACTTATGAAAAAAATCATCATTGAATTCAAAGAAAAGTGTAAAGACAAGAAGAATCCTATGGGTATGACACTTACGTGAGCTTTTAATTTGTTTTGTTTTCGGTGTTTAGTGTGGGGAGCTTTGAATGACATAAAGTGAGCCAGTTCTGGCTTACTCACCTCTCCAAATTTCGTTCATGTGGCCTTCGAGGACAGTGCTTCTCTGACACTGTGGCTTGTGACCAGTCAGTGGACTGTGAAATCAGTTTAGGGAGATCAGAACCAGCATGTTTAAATAAGATAAAACAGAGCAGAAGGAAACAGAAGGTTAGAGCAGAGGTAGTGAGGGGGGTAGGTAGTGTTTTGTGAAACCTGTTTTATTGGTGAAGTGTGAGTATACTGCTTTCAGTACACTGAAGTGTACCTCAGAAAAGCACTGGTCTAGCGTGTATACACCGCAGAAGAGTGGTGGTGAGGCTGGCTTGAAGGATTTGTGCATCTTCTAGATAGTGCCAGATTCTTCTAGAAAGTGGTTGTGTCAGATCCCACACTGAGAACAGTTCCCAAACGGTGGGCAGGGGTGCTCTTTCCCTTTCCTTCTCCTGAGGAAAGGTAATATGCACTTTTTCAGGTGTCGGTTGACAACACAACAAGGCTGGATGAAGGTGAGACAAATGCCAGGTCTAGGTTGGATTTTTAACTTTTCTTGTTAGAAAATGACATGTCTGTCAGTAAAGAGCTTTTTTCCTTCTGTTTTAGTACTTTGATTTTTTTTTTTTTTTTCACTGCATGTGATATATATGTTTGTGGGCTTTGGTATATACCCTTTATTGGGTTAAAGAAGCCCTGTTTTCATTAGCTTTTATGAATGGGTGCTGAATTTTATGCAGACGTGCATCTGCAGTGTTTGTCTGGGAGATTGTCTGTCCCTGAGAGTTAGTCTGTTTTTAGCATTGTTTGGTGTGTGTTGCTTTGTTCTCTTTTTTCTTTTTGGTCTGTTTTTTGACAGGTGGATAAGTTTCTGTCTGCTGAATGTCTTTAATTGTTGATTTATTCAAGTTCTCAGCCTTTGAGTGAGTTTTGCTAATTTTTACATCCTTGTGTTTTGTTGTATGTGAATTAAAAAACAAAGCACCTCAGCACCTGGACAGTGACCGGCTCTCACCCTTCTCCCTCCAGGGAAGCCACAGCAGCTCAGGGGCTTTCACATCTGGTTTTCACCTTTCTCTGTTTTTTGCCCCTAGGAATTTCTTTTACATCCTTCTGAGCTCGTCCTGCAATTTAAAGGATGTCTGTTTTAATTTCTGGAACATTTTGAGGTGCTTAGAGTGGGTATAAGTCTCATCACCTTTCTGGCAGATACACAATTTAGCAGTTTTGAAACTTTCAAGTAAATGTTGACCAGAGAAGATGGCTTCAAATTTAGAAGGAGCTGAACTAGGAATACAGATACATGTAGACAACTGTATAATAAATTGTTAATTTATTCATTCAGCACGTTTATTGTACTTACCGTGTGCCAGCTGCTGTCTAGGCAGTGACCAAAACAAAACCTGATTCTATGGAACTTGGGATTCAGTGGAAGGAGACAGCAAACAAATACGTGGCATGTTAGGTTGGGATCGGTTCAGTTCAGTCGCTCAGTCGTGTCCGACTCTTTGCGACCCCGTGAACCGCAGCACTCCAGGCCTCCCTGTCCATTACCAACACCAGGAGTCCACCCAAACCCATGGCCATTGAGTCGATGATGTCATCCAGCCATCTCATCCTCTGTCGTCCCCTTCTCCTGCCCTGAATCTTTCCCAGCATCAGGGTCTTTTCCAGTGAGTCAGCTATTCATATCAGGTGCCGAAAGTATTGGAGTTTCAGCATCAACATAGTCCTTCCAGTGAACACCCAGGACTGATCTCCTTTAGGATGGACTGGTTAGATCTCCTTGCAGTCCAGGGGACTCTCAAGACTCTTCCTCCAACACTACAGTTCAAAAGCATCAATTCTTCAGTGCTCGCTTTTTTTATAGTCCAACTCTTACATCCATACATGACCACTGGAAAAACCATAGCCTTGACTAGACGGACCTTTGTTGGCAAAGTAATGTCTCTGCTTTTTAATACTGTCTAGGTTGGTCATAACTTTGCTTCCAAGGAGTAAGCGTCTTTTGATTTCATGGCTGCAATCACCATCTGCAGTGATTTTGGATCCCAGAAAAATAGTCAGCCACTGTTTCCACTGTTTCCCTATCTATCTGCCATGAAGTGATGGGACCGGATGCCACGATCTTAGTTTTCTGAATGTTGAGCTTTAAACCAACTGTTTTTACTCTCCTCTTTCATTTTCATCAGAGGCTCTTTAGTTCTTCTTCACTTTCTGCCATAAGGGTGGTGTCATCTGCATATCTGAGGTTATTGATATTTCTCCCGGCAATCTTGATTCCAGCTTGTGCTTCCTCCAGCCCCGCGTTTCTCATGATGTACTCTGCATGTAAGTTAAATAAGCAGAGTGACAATATACAGCCTTGATGTACTCCTTCCCCTATTTGGAACCAGTCTTGTTCCATGTCCAGTTCTAACTATTGCTTCCTGACCTGCATACAGATTTCTCAAGAGGCAGGTCAGGTGGTCTGGTATTCCCATCTCTTTCAGAATTTCCCAGTTTATTGTGATCCATACAGTCAAAGGCTTTGGCATAGGCAATAAAGCGGAAATAGATGTTTTTCTGGAACTCTGCTTTTTCGATGATCCGTCGGATGTTGGCAATTTGATCTTTGGTTACTCTGCCTTTTCTAAAACCAACTTGAACATCTGAAAGTTCACGGTTCACGTATTGCTGAAGCCTGGCTTGGAGAATTTTAAGCATCACTTTACTAGCGTGTGAGATGAGTGCAGTTGTGCAGTAGTTTGAGCATTCTTTGGCATGGGTTGGGATAGGTGCTAATAAACACTGCTTGGCTGATGTTATTTAGTTCAGTGAAGCAGCGGGAGATTAAATTTTAGACTAAATAATACCTGAGTGTGCTAGCCTAGAATTAAAAATGTGATTAGTAAACCAGTTTAAATGATGCTGACAGTTTTTGAAATTACCAGAATTCCCAGCATCTTCTGTCCCTTAGATCCTGAGGTGGCATTGTGATGTGGAGCAGAGTTTCAAAACCTTGGTTCTAAGTATTCTACAGAAAAGGATTTGGTTGGTGGTCCCATAAGAGTTTGGGGAATTCAGACATGTATTAAAGGAAAAACATCTTCATCTTTGAAATATCCTGTGGTTAAAAAATCTGTTTTATTTTTAACTCACCATTTTCCAAATGAATTTTGCCATAGATTGTTGAATAGAATGTAGTTTGAGGAACATTAGTTTAATAAAGTCTCATCTCTGCTATGTACTGATTTTTGCAACCCCAGTAGCTTTTATTAGGTGGAAATAAAGTCGTTGCCTTTTAGGGCTTTTTATGAAGCTTATCTAAAAGGATGTATGTGGAGCCTCTAGCACAGTTCCAGATGTCTGGTTGATTAATATTTCATGTTAGCTCCCTTCTCTGATTGTTAATATTTTTCTAAAAAACAGTTATTATGTACAGAGATTTACAGTGTTCTTACTAATCTCTGGGACTTTTATCTACAGGAAACTGTGGAGATATAAATTTAGTACGTCTAGGTCCAGAAAAGTCTATTAATAATGAGGTCCTAAAATTCAGTTTGGACAGTCAAGTTAACCACAGAATGAGTAAGTACTGAATAAAGGTATCTACTAATTTATTTGTTTTCCTTGTTGTATAGTTGGCTTGGGCATTAAAGGTAATTTGGAGACCCTAGAAATAGTCTGGTTCTGAAAGCTAGTCTTCCTTTTCACAGTGTGTACATGTGTGTGTACTTGTTAGAGTGAGCAATTCTTTGTCTTCTGTTTCTTTAAAGAGAAAGACTTGCCGTCTCATGTTCAGGAGATGCACAAAAGAAAGGAATTTCTCGATCATCAGCTTGATGAACTTTCCCGTCAGCGTGCTTTATGCCGAGGTGGCAGGGAATCGCAGGTACCTAGACATTTCTTGATCACTGTTTGTAACAGCA
>ML660779.1:8047648-8238081 GCA_007570785.1 Antilocapra americana | reverse complement strand
GGAATCGCAGGTACCTAGACATTTCTTGATCACTGTTTGTAACAGCACAAAGATGCACTAGTTGAGTATTTGATGCTATTCTTTTGTTGTGAAATAGTATATAATTTGTGTAAAAGATGTATACAAAAATGGTATCTTTACGTTAGGAGTTAAACTTCTTTTTAAAGGACCAGGTAGTAAATATTTAGACTTCGCAGGCCTATGTGGAGTCTCTTTTAGCCACTCAGCTCCGCTCTTGTAGCCTGAAGACAGCAGCAGCTGGTAACTGGTAAGTGATGTGCCAGCAGTTGGCTTGCTAGGCAGACAGGAAGAGCCAGCCTACAATACCTTGGACAGATTTGCATCTTAAATACAGTATGAAGAATTTATCAGACTTCCCTGGCGGTCTAGTGGTTAAGAATCTGAGCTTTCCACTGCGGGGGGTACAGGTTCAATCCCTGGCTGAGAAACTGAGATCCCACATGCTACACTGTATGGTCAAATTAAAAAAAGAATTTATCTAACACCTACTAAATGGAATGTGGAGTGCTAGTTGTTGGGTTGCTGGATAATGAGCTGAGGTTTAAAAACAGCCCACAGGAGAAGTTGAAATAGAGAAATTTATGACTCACAGGCCCTGGAGGAGATACGTGGCATGCCTTGAGGGGGCCACGCATGTCTGTCAGGGCCCGCGGTCGGGGTGTTTCGACAGTTCTAGACTACGGCTGGGTTGGGCGGTTTGAATGGAAAGAACAGGGTTTTGGTAAGTTTCTTGGAGGGTCTTATCTCAAGGGCACAACAGGGTTTTGGTAAGTTTCTTGGAGGGTCTTATCTCAAGGGCACATACAAGGCATACAGGTGCTGGAAAGCAGCGGAAGCCACTGACCACGAGCGCGAACGTTTGCAGTGACCCTCTGGGTGCCGTATAAGGCACTTGCCGGAGTGAGGGGCTAGCGTCAGTTTGAGGGCACAGCAGGCACCTGACCAAACACAGTGGGTGTCAGGGCAGCAGTGCCCTGGAGTCGCTTAGCTGAGTTCTGATACACAATCGTAGAGAGAGACTCGTAGGGGAAACACACTGGGTGAATCAGTTTTTCATTGCTAAAGCACTGGCTCTCCTTTTTGAAATGTGAGCAGTTCATTGGAAAGCATTTTAAAATGCTTAGTTTAACGATAGCAGTCTAATTTTTTCCAGAGGCAAGAATTAGATGGAAAAATTGCCAGAGTTTCAAAAGAAAGGCAGGAGCTTGCTTCTAAAATTAAAGAGGTAAGTAGTTCATTCATAGCATTTTCCTGGCATTTCTTTTTTTAAATTATGAAATAGTTCAGACAGCCTATGGTCTTTCGTCAGTTACATTTAAAATTTGAGAAATCTTGGTGGTCCAGTGGTTAGGACTCTGCACTTCCATTGCAGAGGATGTGAATCCAATCCCTTTTTCAGGGAACTCAGATTCCTCAAGCTGCATGTGTGGTCAAAAATGTAGAGAAATAAGTAAAATTAAAATTTTTTAATAATGAAAAATTTCAAGCATATACAAAAATAGAGAAAATGGTGTAATTGTATGTGCATTTATAGTTTTATCTAAAACTCTCAAGTGTTCTACTCTCCCACCCAAGAATTTATGGTAATAGTCATATGAATAATTAATGAAACTAAATTTGTAGGGTTTTCCTTTATTAAAAATAAAGAAGAAAGAAAATTACATGCCTGAATTCAGGTAGACCAACAGTAGCTGAGATGTGGCACAAGAAAAGTGCCTTTTTTCCCCTCGATTTTTAGCTGAAAGCATAAGCTCTTTTTACTTGTTTTTGATCACAAAAATCCTTTTATAGCATGTATAACTTTTTCCCTGGTATTCTTTGGAGATAAAAATATCAACTCACATTTTGATGAGTCGAAGCTAGGATGAACCAGCACAGAGCCCTAATGAAATGAACTGGGGGTAAGGGGGACAGGGTATTACCAATCAGTAAAGGCATTTGTATTTTTGAGCTGAAATTTTTCTCTTGAATATATTTATTGACCTCTCTGTGTCTAAATGAATATAGTTGAATTTAATGCATATTTCCACTAGCAGTTTATTTAAATTAAAAATTATGTGGAAAGCTATTAAACTCAGCCCAAAATTAATCTTTCCATATTTCAGGATGAAGTCTTTGTTTACCAGCATTACGGTTTTTGCCACTGATGACATTGTTCTGTGGGTTGTTAAATTAATTGCACTTGTGGTTTTACCGTGACGCTGGCTGTAAGGAGAGGGATATGGCAGTTGCCACGTGAGCACTGGAAGGAAGGCCTCAGCTGCTGCCGCCTTCCCACAGACCTGCCTCAGAGAGTCCAGGCTTGAGTCTGTCTCATGCTCAGCTCCAGCTTTTCAGGAGCAGAAACAGGCTAACTGAGTCTCTGATGAGACTCAGTCTCCATCTCAGTTTATTCCATTATATAGACATGGAGCAAGATGGTCGGTAACCGCTGTGGGAGTAGAATGCTCATCAGTTTCATAGGTGTTTTGTTGGTACTGGCCCTTATAAAAGAAAGAATAAGGTTGCATGCTTAAAACTAACAGAAAAGCAGATGTTCAGGCTTAGTTTTGTTCCTGGTTTTACTCAGACAATTGGTTCGCAGTTCAGTAGAATTATTTAATCTTTGCTTATTGCTGATACCTTCCCACATCAGGCTGTAAGAACTGTAAATCTACTTTGACCAAATTAAACCCTGACTAAGTTTTTCTTAACGTGTTGAAGTCATGTTCCAAGGTTAGACTCCCCGCAGAGTGCTCTCTGGTGGCTTCTGAGTGCCTGGAGTGCTGCTGC
The DNA here is from genome assembly GCA_007570785.1 of Antilocapra americana. Taxonomy (NCBI): domain Eukaryota; kingdom Metazoa; phylum Chordata; class Mammalia; order Artiodactyla; family Antilocapridae; genus Antilocapra; species Antilocapra americana. Next base: position 8,235,288 of record ML660779.1, on the reverse strand, counting down.
TGTTTACTAGATGGTCGGTTCCCACCTGACATGGACTGAGCATGACTCTGCCACATAAGTGGCAGGTGTGTTATGGTACAAAGAGGCCTGTCACAGTCAAGAGGTTTTTAGATACAAGTGAACACCGGCGACCTTGTCTCCTCTTAGGTTCAGGGCCGCCCTCAGAAGACGCAGAGCATCATCATCTTAGAGTCTCACATCATCTGCTGCACGCTGAGCACGAGCGGGGGCTTGCTGCTCGAGGCGGCTTTCCGTGGGCAGGGGGGCGTCCCCTTCAGCTGTGTCATCGTCGATGAGGTCAGTGAGCAGGCAGCCGTACCGCTCTCGTCTAGCGCTGTGAGGAGGAAGTCCTAGGGGAAGAGGATGTTGGCATAGTGGTCTTTTTGCTTCTGGTTTTGACCTGCTCTTATGTGTGTATTCCTGTATGTTGACATATAATGACCCACCATGATGAAAACTGCTTTTCTAGTATTGGAATGATAGTCTTAGGGATTCCTGATCTTAACAAAATCCATCCCAAGGATTATCTAGCTCCTGCTTAGAATGTCTCTGGTTACCTTTTGAAGCATTTATTGGATAGCTCTGAGCTCCGTATTTTCAGCTTACCCTAATTCCTAGTTCATTCATTGGGCAAGCACTTATTGGTTACCTACTATTTGCCAGAATATAGAGCCAGAATACAAAAAGAGATGGAAAATGAAGGATAGAGAACCCGTCGAGGTGATCCGAGATCCAGTATTCACCAAAATGAAGGAATAGAGAAGATGATGAGATAATTGAAGGGATGCTGCCAGATTGAAGTGGAGCTTGAGGGCTGCGAGTGTGAAGTGGCCTGTTGAGGAGGAGCGTGGGCAGGTGGGGGGACACGCCCAGAAGCACAACCCTGTCGGGCACGTGTCCGCGGGAACAGACAAGACAGACCTGGGACAGGACTTGGCCCTTGTCGTTTATGGCTACAAGTGGGAGTGGTGCCAAGTGGTAGCGGCACCTGAAAGACGGTTGACCTCCAGAAGGCATGTGTATTGGGGCAGGGGGGTTGTTTTGGGTTTTTTTTTTCTTCCAAGTGTTTAGAATGTTTTTATGTTTTCTAACCAAAGAAACTCTTTATTTTTGCTATTTGGTGCAGAAGGAGGTATACCTTTCTGAATGGCTAAGACTTTCATTATGAATTAGATTGTATATGGATGAAAAGTAACAGAACTGTGACTGTGTCTCCATTCTGTACTTTCTTACCAAGGCTGGGCAGTCCTGTGAAGTTGAAACACTTACTCCACTCATCCATCGTTGCAACAAGCTTGTCCTAGTAGGAGACCCTAAGCAGCTCCCTCCCACAGTCATTTCCGTGGTATGTTTTTTCACATTCATGTTGCTCTAAAGTGAAAGGGAGTCTTGTTGGTTTTTTGTTTTGGGGGGTGGGCATCCTTCTTGGATCATCATCTCTTACTTGCAGGGAGAAATAGTGAATGGCTGAGGAAAGAGAACAGCCACTATTTAGAGCCTTCATGGTAAAGTCTTCAAAAATATTCTTTGTTCATAATGAGCTTATGTGTGTGTGACAGGAGCATGTGGGTGTCAAAAGAACAGAAGTCAAGGAGCAGGATGCCCCGTGCGCAGTGGGCTGCCCCTCTGAGAAAGGCAGTGGGCAGCTCTTCTAAGGGCTGACTTGTCTTCATCACAGAGCCGCTGAACCCAGGATAAAAGGAAAACTCTAAGAGCAAGGGAAAGAAGCCCAACCTCCTAATTTACATTTATGTATAGGCAAATTTTGAGGAAAACAGTAATAAAATAAATTATTCTTAACAGTGATGTGTACAGTATTAGGATTCTGTATCCTGTCGTGTTCCTCACATGCTCTGGAAGGAGCGAGCCTGGGCCCCGCTTGTGGGAGGATGAGCACCAGAGCTGGGTCCGCATCCCTGTTCGTGGGAGCACTCACTCGGGCTGCTCCTGGAAGTGCATGGCACAGTCGGCATCTGCACGTTCTGGGTGACCTTGCCTAGGTCTCCACCTGGGCTTTGAAACTTAATAACGTTGGAGCGTTTCACTGATACAGAGAGTATGTATGCAGAGTAGTGGCTGCGTGAAGAGTCCCAGGGAACAGACCGTGTTCACAGCATCTCTGTTTGGTTATGGAATGAAAGCGTGTTGGTGATTTTTGTTGTTACTGTTTTTTGACTTTGGAATCATCAGCATGAACGTGCAGTTCTTTGATGTCTGAGCCCTTGTGCGTGACCATGTGGTGGGGGGGAGGCTAGGAGCACCCCTGACCTGGAGTGAAAACCTTGTCTGTGGGGAAGAGCTGCTGTGCTGGGGTTCGTGGGGAGCTAGGAGGAGCCAGCTCTGCTCTGCGTTATGTGAGTAGTACAGCGTTTCAGAAATTGATCACTTCTCAAAGGGCCTTAGCATGCAGTTAGCGAAAGGGGATTGTTGATAGGCCTCAGGTTTACTGCCTGCTTTGGTAATTGATTAAGAACAGCAGAAATGAGAAGAATCTATGTGGGCGTTTCTTATTGTTGTGAAAATAATACAGGCTTATTGAGAGATGCTCAGAAAATGATTACAAAGTTAATTTTCTCAACATGCTTTTCTGACCACCTGTTTGTAGGAATAATTGCTATGAAATAGTGTTGGGAATTTGAGATGTTTGTGGTCATAGGTGTTCAAAGTTGCCTTTTTTTCCGTCTGTTTATTGAGTGCTAGCCTAATTGAGGCACTGTTTTAAGTTCTAGGGTTATGACAGTGTTGAAAACGGTTGAAAATCTCTGCCCTTACAAAGCTTACGTAACAGACAATAAGTTACTAAATTCAGAAGGTTGAGTAGTTACAGGGAATGTATGCATTTGTGTGTGCTGACTTTGACCTTGTTTAAAGGTGGCAGAATTGGTCTGTGTCACACTGCATTTTTTCTGGTCAGTAAATCAGGAATGTACATTCATGTCGAAACATGAAAATCTCTGTCATTTGGTAGGATGGACTTAGTTTTCTTTTTTTCTGTAAGTAAATATGTTACCTCCTATAAATCCATTTTCTTTTTTCCCAGAGTGAAGTAAATGAGTTTTTTGCTAACTTGAATAAATAAACTTTGGAGGTATAGATGATAAGGCCAAATGTCCACTAAGAATATTTATTCTATTTAATTACACAAACCTATTTAAAATTGCATATGTATATAATCACTTGCATAAATAATACAAATAGGAAGTAATGTCTGCTTTCTCTACTCTGATAGTTTGTGAAACAGGTTTATTAAAACTTTGCACATACATCTTCAGTGCTCCTATCTGCAACATACTCATAAAGATTCCACTGTTCTTTCTAAATTTTGGCATGGTGCTAACATTGAAAAGTATATCTCAAGTATATCACAACTGTGATTACATGGAGACACTTTTCTTCATTTGTCAATTAACTCTTTCAGGTTGCAGGTTTGTTGTAACCATTTATTGGATTTATGAAATCAACTTAGTTGTCTGTCTCCTCCATTAGAATGTTAAGTTCTGTGATGCTTGATATTATTCACCTTAGACCTTCAGCACCCCAAGCTTTAGACGCTTAGTGCATATTGCCTGGATGGATGGATGAAGAAATTGGTCCTTAAGAGGCTAGTTTACAATGACATTCAATTTTTCAAGCTGTGGGAGCACAGCCCAGAAATAATGGTTAAAATCTGTGTTAAAATTCTTTGCTGCTTTTCTCATCAGTTCTTTCAGGTGACCTCTGTTAGCACCAGAATAGCTATGGTTGTGGTCATTCACAAGATCACATCATTCATCAACAGTGTGTGGGATTTCTAAATAAGGAGAATATGCCTCAGGTTTGGCAGTCACGCTCCATGGCTTTTCAAAGGTGGAAGTCAGAAACCTCTTCTTTCTCTGAATCTCTGGTTGTTGGTAATGCCGTGTGCATATTAGATGTACATTTGCTGTGTACATTGTAGAGCTCAGTAATTGGTTTTATAATAGTGGAAAAAGCACGGATGAATCGTTAGAGATTATTGCTTGTCTTCCCCCATTCAGAAGGCACAGGACTACGGCTATGACCAGTCAATGCTGGCCCGCTTCCACAAGCTCCTGGAGGAGAGTGTGGAGCACAACATGATCGGCAGGCTGCCCGTCTTACAGCTCACCATCCAGTACAGGATGCACCCAGACATATGTCTCTTCCCTTCTAGTTATGTTTATGATGGACTCTTGAAAACAAACAGGTGGGTTCATTTCATTGCATGTTAGCTTGTTTTATTTGTGCGTTTGGCTGCTTATGAAGAATAGCTCTTTTATAGTGCTCTTAAGTCTTGTTATTAAAAACATAAAGGCTTAATAAGTTAAATTATAAAAGTCTAGAATAGAAATAAAATTCACTTGCTACCTTTCACTAAAATACATTATTTTAATGTATTGAAATTTAATTTTTTAAAGAAGAGTCCTTCTTGTCCCCTTACTTTCCCAGCTCTCTCCCTGCTACATACACACAGAAAAAATGGTAGTACTAATTTTAAGAAATGTTTCTAACTTGACTTGTGTTCTAAATGGTGCTGCTCTTTTATAGAGGGACAGAGACCAGTCGTTGCTCATCTGACTGGCCATTTCAACCCTACCTCGTGTTTGATGTTGGAGATGGCTTAGAAAGACGGGATAATGAGTATGTTCTCCTCTACTTCAGAATTTTTATATTGTTTTTGTTTATATTTAAGTTCAAAATACTTGCCATACAAATCTCTCTGCCTAGTGCCAGGGCACAATCATTTTCTTCTAGCTGGGTTGATAAATTCATCTTTTTTAACCATAAAATTACTGATGTCTTTATGTATTTGAGTCTTTCAGTTTTTCTTTCTTAATTGTATTAGTGGGGATTATATTACCCAACATGTGATAACCACTCAAGTAGATCCATGCTGAACTCACAGTTGTGAGTAAAATAGACGTGGCCCCAGAGCAAGGCTGTTGTGGCCTAACGTGAGGCAGACATTAACCAGGCCATTACTGTGGTGATTGATTATTCCAGCTGGGTTAAATATTGTGAAGGAGAAAGACAGACACAGTTGAATTAAGGTGTGAGGCAGAGGGTGGACAATACTTTGAGCATGTTGAATTATGTGAATCGGGTGGTCTGTGAATGCTAGTGGCCTGTGGTGGGGAATGAGAGAAGTGATACATCCAAAGCACTTTTCTCAGTGTTGGGAAGATAATAAATCCATAATAGGAGCTCTTCATTAGTCATGTCTTAATCATTATAAATACCTTTGTTCTCACTGTGGCTGTCCCTCTTTTAACAAATGAAGAAACTGGTGTCTAAACTTGTGACTCCGAGCTCCTTTCTGTCACACAGCTTCATGTTCCACTGGGCAGTTGTTACTGTTTATTCATATGTGCAGTGCTAGTGGTCATTAGAACAGCCTCTTTGAATCACTGCTGACTGAATAGATAAAGGCTACCAGTCTGCCCTTTACTGTGATAGAAAGCAAAGTGGAATGTAACAATTGGACTGCTATTAGTTTTGATGTGTTGTTTCTTTTTTTTTTTTCATCTTATTTAGCTCGTATGTAAATGTTCAAGAGATAAAACTGGTAATGGAGCTAATTAAACTTATTAAAGACAAAAGGAAGGACATTAATTTCCGAAACATTGGCATAATAACCCATTACAAGGCTCAGAAGACGATGATTCAGAAGGATTTGGACAAAGAGTTTAATAGAAAAGGGTGAGGCATCTCTATTTTTACAGCTATTTCCAGTTTTTCTGTTGAATTAAAAAGAAAGAGGGGATGGAAGGAAAGAAGAAAACGAAACTTAACCCCTGGGGCATGGTCGTAGACCCTGGTAATGTAGAACAAGGAGACCAGGACGCTGGCTCCGTAGACTGGCTGAGAAGGGAGTGTGGTTACGCTTGTAGCACCTGCGGACAGAGTGCCTGCTGCCATGTCGGAGGGCTTCCCCGTTATACTTGGCAGTGGAATTGACTGAGAAACTCTCTAGGCTTTCCATTTAGTTGGATGACTTGTTAATCTAAATTCTTATTGTGCTGAGATACACATAGTCACATTTTCACTTAGAAAAAATTATTTAAACCTTTTAGTGCCTTCATGTAGAGATAGGGTGAAGATCATGTCTTTGTCTCCTTTTACCTCAACAGTAGAATTAAAAATCAGATATTGGAAATCCAGTAAGTCCACAGTTCCTGTACCTTGAAACACACAGACTACCAAAACTGACTCTAGGAAAAGACCAGGAACGTTGGATGGAGCTACTGAATCTAAACAGATTGAGTTAGTAGTCAGACACTTGACGACAGAGGAGAGGCCCAGGCCAGGCCTCACTGGTGCACTCCATCAAACTCTGAGAATCAACGCCGGTCTTTTTGCAAATGCTTCCAAAAAACAGAAGGGACGACTACTCATTTTATGGGACCGCTGTTAGCTTGATACCAGAGCCATGGAGACATCACCAGAAAAGAGAACTACACACCAGTGTATCCTTTATGAATGTGGATGCAAACAGACTCAACAAAATAGTGGCAGCTGAACGCAGTAGCATATTAAAAGGATTATAGACCAGGATCAAGTGGAATTTATCTCAGGAATGCCAGGTTGATTCAACGCATGATAATCAGTCAGTGTTCTGTGCCATATTAAAGGGAAATCCCGCGTGGTTGTGATCATCTGAATAAGTGGAGAAAGCGTTTGAGTGCAGCAGCAACCTTTCATGGTAAAAACACTCAACAAATTGGGGAATAGAAGGGAACTTCCTCAGGCTGATAAAAGGCATCTATGAAAAAGCCATAGCTCAAAAACCATACTTGATGGTAAGATGAAAACTTTGCCTGTATGATCAGGAAGGATAAGATATCTGCTGTCACTGCTTTTGTGCAGTATTGTAGTAGAAATTCTGTGCAGAGCAGTTAAGTAAGAAAAGGAAATGTAATATTTGTGCAAATTGCTAGTCCTTATAAACAAGTTCAGCAGAGTTGTAGGATACAAGATCAGTATGCAGAAATCAGTTGTATTCACCAGCCATGAGAAATCTGAAAATTTAAAAAAAAAAATTCCATTTACAGTAGCATAATAAAGAACAAAATACTTGGGAATAAATATAACCAAAGAAATACAAGCTTCTACACGGAGAAGTATAAAATGTTGTTGCAAGAAGTTGAAGAACTCCAAAATAAGTGGAGACAGTCCATGCTCATGGATTGGAAGACTTACTGAGATGGCACCTTTCCCCATGCTCATCTACAGATTCATTATCTCCATCAAAATGAAAACTGTGGTTTTGGAAAAGCTTTATTAAAGTTCATGTGGAAGTCTAAGATACTCTTCAACTTGACAGAACAGTGTTGGGGGGGGGGCTCACACTTTTTCAGAATTTTCTACAAAACTATCAACATTGTGGTACTGTCATCAGGGAGACGACTAATGGAAGGGAGATTCCAAAAAAGAACGCATGTGTTTGTGGCCAGTTGATTTTCAAGAAGGGTGCCAAGGCCATTCAGTGGGGAAAGGATAGTTTTTTCAACAAATGGAGCTGGAATAAGTATAGATATCCTCCTGCCAAAGGGTGAATTTTGAGCCCTGTCACACTGTATACAGTAGTTAACTCGAATTAGAGCCCTGAGTCTTCAGAGACAAAATTATAAAATGTATAAGGAGACAAAAGTGTAAATTCATAGGATCTCAGATTAGCAACAGTCTTAGGTGTGATATCCAAGCACAAGTAACTAGAGGAAAATTAAATTGGTCTTCATAAAAATGAAGAACTTTTGTTTCAGATGACACTATCAAAGAATGAAGAGACAACCCACAGAATGGGAGAAAGTACTTGCAAATTATCTGATGAGTTATATCCAGGATATAAAGAACTCATACAACTTGACAATAAAATGACAGTGTTATTAAATGGGCAAAGGATGTGAATAGCATTTTTCAAAAGATAAAAATCCAACAGGCACACTAAAAGATAATCCACATTATTTATCATTAGGGAGATGCAAATCAGAACTACAATTAGATAACCATTTCACACCCACCATGATGACTGTCATTAAAAAACAGGCATTAACAAATTTTTGCAAGAATGTGGAGAAATTGAAACAACACATTGCTGGTGAGAAGATAGAGTGGTGAGTCGTTGTGGCAAACAGTCTGTCAGGTCCTCATAGAACACAGAACTACCACCTGACCAGCAGTTTCATTCCTGATACATAGCTGCGTTGGGCAGATGATCACAGGAAAGCTTGTACGTGAATGTTCATAGCAACATTATTCATGATAGAAAGCAAAAACAACTCAAACTTCCAAAAATTGTATATGGGTAAATTGTGTATTGATACAAGTGAATACGCAGCCATAGAAGGAATGAAGTAGTGATATATTTTGTGACACATGTGAACCTTGGAAAACATAGTGCTAAGTGAAAGAAACCTGACAGAGAAGGTCACATGTTCTGTAACTTCATTCATATGCTATGTCCCGTATAGAAAAGTCCATAAAGACAGAGCGTGGATTAGTGGTTGCCAGGGCCTGGTGGGTAGGGGATTAGAGACTGGTGGCTAATGGGCACAGGGCTTCTCTGCTGGGAACAGACATGCTTTAACAACTGTGTTTTTCAGGAAATATGTTTTTCTTTCAATAATAGGGCAGCAGAAGTAGATACTGTGGATGCCTTCCAGGGTCGTCAGAAAGACTGTGTTATTGTTACATGCGTCAGAGCAAATGCCACACAAGGCTCAATTGGGTGGGTTACTGTCATCCTTGATTTTTTGCTTTGTTTATAATCCAGAAGTAGATCTATTTTTAATCACTGTTTAGCGAGTACCATCATTTGCTCAATTATATAAAAAATTACATAATGAAGGTTTTTTTTTTATAAGTTGTGTAGTTGATCCACTGTTAGGCCTGCTTTTCTTGGTTCCTTGTGTATTAACCCATGTCACAGAGTGAATCTGTGTTTTCACTTGATAAGAGTGAAGTAGATGATTGAATCCAGTATATTTTACAAGAGCATGTTCCTCTCCACAGTATGTGTCATAACTGATCTACTGTCATATTTTTAGGGTGTATTAAGACTTAAAAATCACAGCATTAAAATTTCGAATATCTAAGTCATGATAGGAAATAGGTACATCACTTTGAAGGAAAGCTCCAGTCATGGTTTGTTTACTGTTTTTGATGAGAATTGCCCTATGCCAGGTTGCCTGTGTTGGGAGAAGGGGTGCAAAAGCATTGTGAATTTAAAGCAGAAGGAGCCAAGAAAAGCTGTCTGAAATATCGCCTGTGTCTCATGTACACTGGTACACTGCCGAGTCATTCTGTACAAAGAAGTAACATTTTTTTTTCTTCTATTGCTTAGATTTCTGGCAAGTTTGCAGAGACTGAATGTCACCATCACACGAGCCAAGTACAGCCTCTTCATCCTGGGACACTTGAGAACCCTGGTGGTAGGTACATTCTAGAGGACCAGGGATTTCAAAAGTTTGCCTCTTATTACTCATACTGGGTTGAGGTTTGTTTTTTTTTTTTCATCAAAATGGAGATGGTTTCAAGGTCACAAATAGTAGTGTTCCTCTTCCTCCCTCACCCCCATCTTGTTAGTCCCCCAGCAGCTTCTTCATGGGATCTTTTAGAAACCCCGACTGTTGTTCCTGTCCTAGCCCAAGACCCCCCCGAGTAGTTGCAGTGAGCTCTCAAGATGATCTTTAAGAAGTCATTCCTACACGGTGGGCTGGTCAGCACTTAGTAAACACTGAGGTGATGTGGTCTTGGCTCCGCCCAGTGTCAGAGAGAGGGGGAGTTTGCAGGTGTGTGCATGGATCTTCATTTTTGTGCTGACACTTCGAGCTGCACCACTTACTGCTTCCCTTGAAAGAGGAGTGCCATCAGAGTCCTCTGTCAGAGCAGATGCTCCTCCAGAAGGCTCAGGTTCCGCTGTGGTCCACAGACTGTATAGGTTAGTTGGGTGAACTACAGCTGGATAAATGTGTATTTGCTGCTTTGTCTCATTTAGGGGTAATAACTCAGTTTCTCTAATTTTAATAATCTTTGGTTTATCTTAGGAGAAGTGCTTAGTTCAGTCGCTCAGTTGTGTCCGCCTCTTTGTGATCCCATGAACCGCAGCACGCCAGGCCTCCCTGTCCATCACCAACTCCAGAGTCCACCCAAACCCATGTCCATCGAGTCAGTGATGCCATCCAGCCATCTCATCCTGTGTCGTCCCCTTCTCCCACCCTCAATCTTTCCCAGCATCAGGGTCTTTTCCAATGAGTCAGCTCTTCGCATTTAGTGGCCAAAGTACTGGAGTTTTAGCATCAGCGTGAGTCCTTCCAATGAACACTCAGGACTGATCTCCTTTAGGATGGACTGGTTGGATCTCCTTGCAGTCCAAGGGACTCTCAAGAGTCTTCTCCAACACCACAGTTCAAAAGCATCAATTCTTCGGCGCTCAGCTTTCTTTATAGTCCAACTCTCACATCCATACATGACCACTGGGAAAACCATAGCTTTGACTAGACAGTCCTTTGTTGGCAAAATAATATCTCTGCTTTTTAATATGCTGTCTAGGTTGGTCAAAATTTTCCTGACAACTTAGTGAACTGAAAGTTGCTCAGTCATATCTGACTCTTTGCGACTCCATGGACTGTATAGTCCATGGAATTCTCTAAGCAAGACTACTGGAGTGGGTAGCCATTCCCTTCTCTGGGGCCTCTTCCCAACCCAGGGCTTGAACTCAGGTCTCCCTCATTGCAGGTGGATTCTTTACCAGTATTTCCCCGTCTTTTGGCTGGTTCCACCAGAGGGCATTCAAATACAATCTTCCTTTTTTGGCTAGTTCCACCAGAGGGCGTTCAAATGCAGTCTCTTTGAGCTCTTCCCTGGGTCTGTGGTCTGCAGCTTCCCTTGTTTGCTATCTCCTTGAAATAATTTTTAAAAGCTGCATATCCTCCATTTTAAGTTGATACTGAGAATCTTTTATCAGAAGGATTGATAAAGATTTTGTTTATAATATGTTGTAAATACTGACATTTTAAAATAAGGCTAATAAAAATAAATCTATTATGTTACTCTTTTAAGTGTATCCAGCAGGGTACAGAGCGGTGTTATTCTTTTTTTTTTTTTTTTTATTCTTTTTGCTCTTTAAAATTGAATTGTCACCCATACTGCTTAGGATACAATTCATTGGGGATAATGAATATATTTTCATAATTAAAAGTGTCTCCGTTAATATTGACTATTAGGCTTTTCTGCCACAAAAAATTTACAATATAAATTGAACGCTTAAAAGTTGTTTTTCATAATTATTTGGAAAACAGTGAAGATTGTACTTTTTTGGTAATTTCCTATAAATCTATTGTTGTTCAGTTGCTAAGTCACGTCTGACTCTGTGTAACCCAATGAACTGCAGCACCCAAGGCTTCCCTGTTCTTCATTGTTTCTGGGACTTTGCTCGAACTCATGTCTATTGAGTCAGTGATGCTATCTAACCCATTTCATCCTCTGCCGCTCCCTTTTCCTCTTGCCCTCAGTCTTTCCCAGCATCAGGATCTTTTCTAATGAGTAGGATCTTTTCCAAGGAGTTGGCTCTTCACATCAGGTGGCCAAAGTATTGGAACTTCAGCCTCAGCGTCAGTCCTTCTACTGAATATTCAGGGTTGATTTCCTTTAGGATTGACTGGTTGGATCTCCTCGCAGTCCAAGGGACTCTCAAGCATTTTCTCCACACTTTTCTCTTCGGTGCGTCAGTTCTTCTTTATGGTCGAACTCTCACATCCGTACATGCCTACTGGAAAAACCAGAGCTTTGACTGTACTTTGTCGGCAAAGTGTTGTCTCTGCTTTTTAATATGTTGTCCAAGTTTGTCATAGCTTTCCTTACAAGGCGCAAGCATCTTTTAATTTCATGGCTATAGTCACTGTTTGCAGTGATTTTGGAGCCCAAGAAAATAACATCTGTCACTGTCTCTACTTTTTCCCCATCTGTTTGCCATGAAGTGGTAGGATTGGGTGCCATGGTCTTAGATTTTTGAAGGTTGAGTTTTAAGCCAGCTTTTTCACTCTCCGGGCTTCTCTCATCGCTCAGTTCTTAAAGAATCCACCTGCAATGCAGGAGACCCCAGTTCGATTCCTGGGTCGGAAAGATTCCCCTGGAGAAAAGGATAGGCTACCCACTCCAGTGTTCTTGGGCTTGCCTTGTGGCTCAGCTGGTAGAGAATCTGCCTGCAATTAAGGAGACCTGGGTTCGTTCTCTGGGTTGGGAAGATCCCCTGGAGAAGGGAAAGGCCACCCACTCCGATATTCTGGCCTGGAGAATTCCATGGAGTATACAGTCCATGGGGGCGCAGAGTCGGACACGACTGAGCGACTTTCACTTTTCACTCTCCTCTTTCACCCTTCTCAAGAGGCTCTTTAGTTCCTCTTTGCTTTCTGCCATTAGAGTGATATCATCTGCATATCTGAGGATATTGATATTTCTCCTGCCAGTCTTGATTCCAGCTTGTGAGTCATCCAGCCCAACATTTCGCATGATATACTCCATATAAGTTACACAAGCAGGGTGACAATATACAGCCTTAACTCACTCCTTTCCGAATTTTGAGCCAGTCCCTTGTTCCATGTCCGGTTCTAACTGTTGCTTCTTGCCCTTGTATAGGTTTCTCAGGAGACAGGTAAGGTGGTTTGGTATTCCCATCTCTATTTCCCACAGTTTGTTGTGATCCTCACAGTTAAAGGCCTTAGCAAGTCTATAGTGAATCTATAGTTACCTCAAAATAAAGGTGGTTTTTTAACTTTTGTGCTGGAGTATAGCCGATTAATAATGTTGTGATAGTGTCAGATGAACAGCAAAGGGACCCAGCCATACATATGCATGTAAAGATTTTTTTAAAAATTCTTTTTCCTGTTACCATAAGGATCAAAGTGTCTAACAATTGATATCTTAACAGTTGAAGAACATATTAACAATGATTATTTTTATACAGTTGAATTCTGATTATATTCAAACCTAAAAAGTAAATGTTTATAGAGCTGTCTTAGGTGCAGATGATTGTGCACGCAGATGATTGTGCCTGCCCCTGGCACCTTGCTCTGAAGTCAGCCTGGGGATGGTGAGAATTGTGAGGTTGACTGGGGAGGGTGGAGTGAGGGCAGGAAAGCCGCAGGAGGGGGTGTAGGAAACCAAAGTTTGAAAGCTGAGCTTTGGGAGTAGCGTCCCAGAGAACGGTCCCACATCCCTCCCCTGCCAAGGGCATCTCTGTGAGCCCCAGAGTCACCCACATGCGCATTTGCAGAGCGCTGCTGTCCCCCCTGGGAAGCAAGAGACAGAACCAAGGAGAAAAAGCTCCCAGTCTGTCCTTTGGGTTTTCCAGTCCGGTTTACAGGTTTCTTCTTGGGATTCTGCCCCGACACCTTTTTTGGTTTTCAGCCCAGTCTCCCTCATGGGAGTGGAATGAGGACTAACATCCCACCTCAGAACGGTTTCTGCGGTCTAGGGCTTGGCCGGGACACCAGGTGTGGGTGCGTTGGGCTCAGCAAGAGTCGCAGCAGGGCCGCCCGCCCCCCAAGTCGTAGTGCTGGCACTTTGTCATGTAAGGTGTCTGTGGAGAGATTTTCGGGCGAGAGCCAGGACTTTTTCTTTTTAAAAATGGTTTGACTGAAAGGCAAGAGCTTGTAGTCACCCAACCGTGAATTTCTCTAGGCTTGTGAACATGGAGAGTGCTGCCTGGCCCAAAGACACCTTACAGGCAGAAATGATAAAATGTGAAAACAGAGTGCATTTCAGAGTCATTTAAATGTTTTCCAGTTGAGGGAACAGACACGGAGAGGTCAAGTGACTTGAGCATGGTCACACAGCAAATAATTCTATGGCTTCCTTGGTGGTTCAGCTGGTAAAGATTCTGCCTGGAATGTGGGAGACCTGGGTTCGATCCCTGGGTTGGGAAGATTCCCTGGGGAAGGGAATGGCTACCCACTCCAGTATTCTGGCCTGGAGAATTCCATGACTGTATATGTGTAGTCCATGGGATCGCCAAGAGTCAGACACGACTGAACGACTTGCACTAACTCTAGACCCTCAGCCGCCTACAATGCAGGAGCCCACAGGAGGGTTGTCGCTCAGTCCCCGAGTCGTGTATGGCGCTCTGGTAGCCACCCTTTTTCTTCTCTTCCATTCGTTTTTCCCTCCACTGTGCTCTCTCTCCTAAGGAAGCCCAAGTTTTGATGATTGTAAATAAGCAGTTTATTGCCTCTCTTCCTCTGAAAGGAAGAGAGGAGAGATGCATGAGTCGGATTTCTTCCCACCCTCTTCAGATGTGCTTTCATAACTTAAACCTCTTGTAGAAGAGACAGAAAGTTTCATGATGTCTTTAGTATTTCAGTGGATTAAGATGATTTGGCCTGTTGGAGTTTGGGAAGCCTTTGGGAATTTGGTGACAGCTATGGACCTGTTTGTAGAACAGTCGGCATGCACTCAAAGTTAGAGCTTTCTGAACCCGAGCCTTCCTGCCATCTTCTCGGAGGCAGGCGGAGCCCTCCTATGCCTGCGTCATCCAGGACACTAACCCCAGTCACGTGTGGTAGCAGAGAGCTTGAAATGTGGCTGGTGCGACTGAGGAAGTCAACTTCTAATTAACTGAAGTTCAAATAGCTGCACAAGGCCACTGACAGCAGACCAAATTGCATGATAGCTAATTCACCCATGTGGCTTGAGTCACAGTGACAAAGTGACAGAAGTCCTTTCTTAGAGGTGGTGCTGAGTGTTTTGTAGCAGCGTGTTTTATCATTCTGTTTTCCATCTTATTTTTTCTTTCTACCTTGTCTAATAAATAATGGATTCTTGAGAGTCTGTTCATGAGGGTATACTTATCATTTGTTCCCAAGCACATGAGTGTTTTTTTGGGATGTAATTTGTTTCCTTCTCTTTGTTTCAAGGAAAATAGGCATTGGTATCACCTGATTCAAGATGCGCAGAAGCGTGGCGCCATTATTAAGACTTGCGACAAGAATTACAGACACGATGCAGTGAAGATCCTGAAGCTCAAACCATTGCTTCAGAGGAGCCTTACTCACCCTCCTGCTGTCACTCCAGAGGCGTCCAGACCCCAGGGCGGCCTACCCAGCAGCAAGCAAGATGGTGATCTCAGCAAGACATCTTGTGCTTCTTGCCTGTACCACTCACCCTCTGACTCCAGAGAAGCCACAGTTGCTGATGCTGCAAAGGATCCTGAAAGGCCACCCATTCAGGACCGGCTTCGGGACCCGAGACTGCTGCGGAGGATGGGCTTGGTTTTTGATACCCAAGGAATAAGCCTCAGGGAGCCGCAGCCCTTGAGCCCCCAGCATTCTGGAGCAGCACCTCCTTGGGGAGCCCCAGGCTGCCCTGGGAGTCCCCAGGAGCTGTGCACCATCGTGCAGCAGGGAGTTGCCCTGAACAACCACACCCCTCACCTGCAGTGTGACTTTGCAGCCGCTAGCACTGACGCTTCCCCAAGTAGAAGGAAGTGTGGCCAGGAAGAGGGGCTGCTCAGCCGCCGGAGAGAGACCAGGGCCTTGAGTGAAGGGGATCAGGAGTGGTGGGCGAGCTCCCACACAAAGAGGAACTCAGACTGGGACGAGAGGGGCCTGGAGGAGGACAGCAGCTCGAAGAAGAGACGGGTTTTATAGTACAGCCGAACAACGGAGGCTGCCAGCCACAACCATTGCTGCAGACCTCTGATGACCAGCTAACGCGATTGTCCAGATAAGACTGCTTTTTTCCTTAAAGGAGTGTGTTGCTATTGGAAAACAAAATGTATCATACAAGTGGGCCTCTTGGTCCTTTTTGTTAGTTGCAAAAGCTTTCAGAGGACATTTGTGTATCAGTAATTATGTCTTTGAAGTAGGAGGCTTGCAGTGTTGATCTCTTATTCTTGGAGAAAAGGATGTCAGCCTGGATAGGAGGTTGTAGAAGTTGGAATGTATATTTGTATAGCAAATAACAAAATCTTTTTAAAATTTAATCTGGTAGACAGCTTTTCTTTCCCCTGCTTAAAATGTTAATCATTTTCAACAGAACAGACCTTATATTTAAAAAAAAAGGTGTGAAGAGGGCAGGTCCTTTAAACCATTGTTATGGCAAAACAGATGTTTAACAGCCCAGGTAGTCTGGCAAGGAGGTGAGTTTAGTGCTGGTGGGTCAGAGGTCTCTAGTTCTGTGTTTTAAAAGCAACCAAAGTCTTCTGGGGGAAACTTGGGAAGAAGGAAGTTACGTTGGTGAAGGCCCACTGATGACCTTTGGAGACCAGGCACCCCGACCCAGGATAGTGCGTTTCTGTGACAGTTCATCTTCTAGTAGTGAGCACGCAGTTCTCTAGCTAAAATTCTCATTCTTCCTGAATTAAACTATGAAATGAAAGTATAGTTCTTGACATGTCATTCAGACGCCCCCAGCATATTGTGAGTTTTCTGCAACTTGTGGGTGGCAACAGCGCTTGCCGAGTGCAAGATCAGTGCTGAGGTGGCTTGTGTGAAAGTGTGCATTTCTTGGGTTGAGCCCAGAAAACTGGGTGCTCAGCATCTTCCCAAGGGGCTCCTGGGGACTTAAGACAGTATTTTAGACAGGAAAGAGACATCCTTTAAAAAGAGCAGGCTGGAAGAGCAGTGCAGATACTTGGGAGTTCAGACCAAGGAGAGAGTTTGACAGATTTCCTCTTGTCTCTGGAGACCATTGTCACTGAGGCCGATGCAGCGCTGTTGTGGGGCATCTGGTTAGAGGCCTTGTGCTTCTGCGAAAGGAAGTGGCTGTGGGGGGTGGAGGTCTGGAGATGGACATGGGCGGGGCTGCCTGGCTTTCCCTGCGCACACACAGTGGTGCTGAAGTCTCACAGACGTGCGTGTGTATTAACAGTCGACCAGCGTTTGAACCCGTGGTTGGTCGTGTACACTGTGAAGGCCCCCAGCTAATCAGGGGAAGAGAGCACCTCCCTGAATGTGAACGTGCACCCTTTGAAGTGTCTTTGCTCTTCTGCTTTTTAAGCAGAAAGGGCTTTGTGTTCGTCAGAAATTGTACTGAAGCAGATTATTAAGAGCTTTAAAAGAGCATTGACAAAGGTTTAAACCTTTTCTTTATTTCCCTTGTCCCTCCCACTGGTGTCTAGACCTCTGCTGATGGGTGTGTGTACTCCCTGGTGTCTAGAGCTCTGCTGATGGGCGTGGATACTTGCTGTCACCTGGGGACACGTCCTCTGTCCCCAGAGTCAGCCCCTACTCCCCCGTCACAGAGGCTGGGAGCCCTACTTGGGGCCTGGGCTTTGTAAGCTTCCTGCCTGGCCTCTGGCAAGGAAGCTCATTGTTACTGTGTTTGTTTTCCTCCTGTCTTGGTGGAATGCTCGATTTAGCAGACAGTTGTAGTGGTCAAGGTTTAGAGAGTCTGGAAGGTGGTGTTAGCTTATAGAAGAGGTGTGACGGACACAGCTGGGCCAGCAGCTTTCCCCACCCTGCTCACACAGCATGAATTTAAAGAAGAGTTTGTTGCCTGTTCTCACACAGCGTGTCCACCTTTTGGCTCACCATCCACCTAGTCTGGGAATGCAAGAAGTAGCACATCAGAAAATCTAGTGAGCACGTGAAATCTAGGGAGCACCTGACAGCCGCTCCCAGCAGAAATGGTCATACCAATGCATTGGAAACGCACTGTGGTGCCAGTTGGTGTATTGACGTATTTGCATGAAGCACTTCGTATGTACCGTGTGGCCTTTGTCGATGTAGCTGTCGCAGCAGTGTTGTTGATGGGCGGTTAATCTGCAGGTGAAAAATAACAGCTGTTAGTTTTGTCCTTGCCATGACGTTATAAGAAAGTGCCCTGTCTTCTTTCAGTCTTAATTCTTTCATGAAAATATTCTACTTAAAATCTTGTTTTGTTTTTTTGTATATGATTTGCCTTGAAATTACTGTGCACGGTTAATTTAGTTCTGTTTTCATGTATTACCAGGAGCAAATTTGATAAGTACATGTGAATAATCTCCTGTAAATGAGTTTTATAACAAAATTGTACTAAACTATTTTCTAAAGTCAGTTGTACAGATTTATAGTTTTCTTTGCTGTAGTTTTCTTTCTATGCTCTGAATTCCTAGCCAGGACTTAGCAAACAGTAGCCCTGTTGTCTCTGTTAAGACCTGAATATTAAGAGAAAATGGCAGAATTAAAAGCAGAAGCAAGAAAACTGATGTGGGTTAGGAGTTATTGAATGAAGATTGAAGGAACTTCCCAGATAATCCGTTTTGTCTGCCATTGGATTGGTGTTTTCATCTGGTCTGCACCCTCAGTGCTCCTGGCTTCTCACCTCTCCTTGGAATCTTATCCATAAGGTAGTGGATGCGGTGCGTGTGGCCAGCTGTGGTGTCAGTCACACATTGAGATTTGGTCCGGAAACACACGCTCACCTCCAGGCTGAGCTTGGTAGGGCGGAGCAGATGAACAGGGACCCACAGGAGGAGCTACGGGAGCCCCAGTTGCGGGGCTGGAGGCAGATGGCCAGGCCGGGGGTAAGTGCCGGTGGTTACAAAGGAGAGCACATCCTCCGAAAGCGGTGGCTTCAGGGAGCACAGCTGGACATGCGGAGCTCCACCGGGATGTGGGAGCTGGGAGCTCCACCGCCACCCTCGCCGGGCCTCCCGCTCCTCCGGATGGAGGCACCTACCACACGTGAGGGTAAAGGGAGTCCTGGGGCAAGGTGAGCTTGCCAGGAGACCTGATGGGAGGCGCACGCTCCGTGATGGCCGTTTTATCCATGCGCTTGGTTTCTACAGCAGCTGCCGCGGGGATTTTTAAAATCTCTCCTAATCAACACACACGTAATCACCACCACCTCCTGGGTTTCACCATTGTTTGAGGAATAAATAATTCAAAAAAACCTAAAATTTAGCTTCAGCTTAAGTAGAATTTACAGTGTTGTGTAGTACCATGAAGGCAGTTTCTGTACACAAAGGATCCCTCGGTAACTCTTAAAGGACCTGAGTTACTGTCACCCTGTCCTCCTGGACAGGAGGTGTTTGCCAAGTCAGGGGGCGTAAATGGTATCCACAGGTGGACGGTGCCCCAACCCGCGGGAGCAGCCTCTTTGCTCCCTCCCTCCAGCTTGGGCCAGCCCTTCTGGTGGACACCGGAGCCTTTGTTCTCGAGCAATGTTGCAAATCGAATTGTTGGTACTTTTCAGCCTGGGAAGTGTACCTGGGAGGCACCTAGAGAACATTAAAAATTCCTTCTCCTGGGCTGTCCCCTAGAATTGCTAACTTATTGGGTCTGGGAGAAAGTACTTACTGCCTTTTTTTAAAAAGATTTCTTAAAAGTTGGACTCACTCCAAGGTGATTGCAGTGAGCGGCCAGTCTTGAGGCCTGGCTGCTTGGGTCAGGAGGAAAGGGGAGCAGCCCTGGGGCCCATCGGGGTCGAGTCTGCCTTCAGGGCCTCGTACCCTACAGGGGCTCTGGATGGGGCGCGGCCCACCCTCAGAAGCCATCTGGGCAGGCATCCTTTTGTTGAGATTCCCAGGGGCACCGCAGTGGGACTGAGAAAGAAGAGCCGGGAACAGCCCAGTCGGGTTGGGGGGTCCTGATGCCATAGAGGGGAGGGCTTAGAAGGCTGCCTGTGGAGTCTAGGAAGAGCCAGGTGAGCCTGCGTCAGGTTTGAGCAGGAGTGCCCCCCACCCCACCCCGAGCTGGCCATTGAGGGGACTGAGCAGGGAGTTGGTGGTCATGGGAAACGAGGCAGGGGGTCTGCCTTAGCTCCTGAGGACCTTCTGTGGGCTTTGCTTTCTCTACCTGAAAATGATGGTTGGGGTGTTAGTTGTTTTTCACTAATAAGTTCTAAAATTCCAAGTCCCAAACCCTGACGTCCCGGAGAAGAAGAGGCTAAGGAGCACAGCATGGACTTCCCTGATGGTCCAGCAGCCAAGGGGTCTCCTGATCTGGGCTCCTGCAGCTCCACATTCAGAGACCCCCACTGCCCTCGTCTCAGATACTGACCCAGAATCACCCCAGCACAGCTGGGCAGGGAGCCCGCCAGTGGCAGCTGCCTTTGCCCACGTCTTCGTGGAAAATGTCCTCAAAGATTCTGCTTAGGTTTGTGGTTCCTTGGGTTTCATGACAACGCTGTTGTTCAGTAGCTCAGTCGTGTCCGACTCTGTGACCTCATGGACTGCAGCACGCCAGGCTTCCGTGTCCTGCACCATCCCCCGGCGCTTGCCCACACTCAGGTCCGTTGAGTCGGGGATGTCGTCAACCGTCTCCTCCTGTCATCTCCTCCTTGTTAGATGATTCAAGCAACAAGTGGGCCTAAAGCTGACCTTCTTAGGTCCCTATACAGATCGCGTTGTCGGCCCCGCACTGTAACGGGTCTGCTCCAGAGCCCACCCTCTAGGGGAAGCAGCAAGAGAAGCGAGATTTCAAAAGGAGTGTCAGGGGCTCCCCACACACGGCACTGCTCAGGCCCCCAGGACATCTTATCCCGGCTCCTGAGGGCGGAGGGATGGTTTTCTATGAGACTGGGGCCTCTCTCCTGGCCCTCCAAACAACGACAGTGTTGCTAGCGCTCCCTTTTCCACATACGCCCCTGGTATCTGGGAGTAACGGAAACAGTTGACTCTGATCTCTTTTTATAGTCTACTGCCATAAAAAGGCATTTTTGTAAGCTGCTCTTACAAATTAAATCTGTTTGGTTTTTAAAATTTTTTTAAAGAATTGAGAAATTTTATTCAAGGCAAATTTGAGGATAACCACCCAGGGAGAGCATCTTAGAAAGCTCTGAGAACTGCTCCATGATTTTCTTTTTAAACCTTCAAATGCCACCTCTTTAAACAGTATTTAAGCCAATCTAGTAAATCTAATCAAACTTGGTAGAGTCTAAAGTTCTTTTAAAAAACCCATTTAATAAAATGGTCTTAAACTTTTCCATTTAATCCTAAACCAAGTGATTCAGTAGGTTTCAAGTTGAAATAACTAATCTGATGAAAATGCCAAATTTTCTTTAATGTTAAAAACCCTTGAGCTATCAGATACACTCTTAAGTAGCAAACATAATTTGATATAAACGCATGAGCAGTATGGTTTCAACTTACTACATTGTCTTGTTTAATTTTCAGTCTTCCCAAAGTTCGAACGCAGCCGAGGTGGGATGGTTTTTGTCTTCCCAAGTGACCTCAGTTTGGCATCCCAACCAAGTTGGGCTGCAGAGCAGCCCAAGTTGTGACCCGTGGATGGTGTATGTCCACAGCGATTGTCAGACCACTGATTGTCAGACCTGGCTCTCAGAACTCTTGTGAAATAAATTGTACACGTCAGAGCGTATATGAGGCTAATGCAAAATGAAAGATGTAATCAACACCTGTGTACCACTGCCCTATCACGGGAAGTGGGACACGGCTGACTCCTGGAAAGGTCATTCCATGCTTCTTCCAGACATCCTCCTGCCTCCCCTTCCCCCTAGGGGATGATGTAAACATCATCCTGAATTCTATAGTTTGCATAAAGTTTTGTCAATTCAGTTCAGTCTGTTAGTCATGTCTGACTCTTTGTGACCCCATGGACTGCAGCACGCCAGGCCTCCCTGTCCATCACCAACTCCCAGAGCTTGCTCAAACGCCTGTCCATTGAATTGGTGATGCCATGCAACCATCTCATCCTATGTCGTCCCCTTCTCCTGCCTCTTTCTCAGCATCAGGGTCTTTGCAAATGAGTCAGTTCTTCCTATCAGGTGGCCAAAGTATTGGAGGTTGAGCTTCAGCATCAGTCCTTCCAGTGAATATTTGGGATTGATTTCCTTTAGGATGGACTGCTTGGATCTCCCTGCAGTCCAAGGGACTCTCAACAGTCTTCTCCCAACACCACAGTTCAAAAGCATCAATTCTTTGGCGCCCAGCTTTCCTTATAGTCCAACTCTCACATCCATACATGACCACTGGAAAAACCATAGCCTTGACTAGACCTTTGTTAGCAAAGGACTATCTCGGCTTTTTAGCATACTGCCTAGGTTGTTCATAACTTTTCTTCCAAGGAATAAGCATCTTTTAATTTCATGGCTGCAGTCACCATCTTCAGTGATATTGGAGTCCAAAAAAATAAAGTCTGTCACTATTTCCCCATCTGTTTGCCATGAAGTGATGGGACCACCCATGTCATGATCTTAGTTTTCTGAACATTGAGCTTTAAGCCAACTTTTTCACTCTCCTCTTTGACTTTCACCAAGAGGCTCTTGAGTTCTTTGCTTTCTGTCATAAGGGTGGTGTCAGCTGCATATCTGAGGTTATTGATATTTCTCCTGGCAATCTTGATTCCAGTTTGTGCTTCATCCAGCCCAGCGTTTCTCATGATGTACTCTGCATATAAGTTAAATAAGCAGGGTGACGGTATACAGTGTTGATGTATTTGGAACCAGTCTGTTGTTCCATGTCTAGTTTTGTTACTTCTGACCTGCATACAGATTTCTCAAGAGGCAGGTCAGGTGGTCTGGTAGTCTCATCTCTTGAAGAGTTTCCCACAGTTTATTGTGATCCACACAGTCAAAGACTTTAGCATAGTCAATAAAGCAGAAGTAGATGGAACTACTTTTTTCTGGAACTCTCTTGCTTTTTTGATATTCCAACGGATGTTGGCAATTTGATCTCTGGTTCCTCTGCCTTTTCTAAAACCAGCTTGAACATCTGGAAGTTCATGGTTCACGTACTGCTGAAGCCTGGCTTGGAGAATTTTGAGCATTACTAGCATGTGAGATGAGTGCAATTGTGCGGTAGCTTGAGCATTCTTTGGCATTGCCTTTCTTTTGGATTGCAATGAAAACTGACCTTTTCCAGTCCTGTGGCCACTGCTGAGTTTTCCAAATTTGCTGACATATTGAGTGCAGCACTTTCACAACATCATCCTTTAGGATTTGAAATAGCTCAGCTGGAATTCCATCACCTCCACTAGATTTGTTTGATGCTTCTTAAGGTCCACTTGACCTTGCATTCCAGGATGTCTGGCTCTAGATGAGTGATCACACCATCATGATTATCTGGGTCGTGAGGATCTATTTTGTACCGTTCTCCTGTGTATTCTTGCCACCTCTTCTTAATGTCTTCTGCTTCTGTTAGGTCCATACCATTTCTGTCCTTTATCGAGCCCATCTTTGCATGAAATGTTCCCTTGGTATCTAATTTTCTTGAGATCTCTAGTCTTTCCCATGCTATCATTTATCCTCTATTTCTTTGCTGTTGATCACTGAGGAAGATTTTCTTATCTCTCTTTGCTATTCTTTGGAATTCTGCATTCAAATGGGTATATCTTTCCTTTTCTTTGCCTTTCCATTCTCTTCTTTTCACAGCTAATTTGTAAGGCCTCCTCAGCCATTTTGCTGTTTAGCATTTCTTTGCCTTGGGGATGGTCTTGATCCCTGTCTCCTATACAGTGTCACAAACCTCTGTCCATAGTTCATCAGGCAATATGTCTATCAGCTCTAATCCCTTGAATCTATTTCTCACTTCCACTGTATAATCATAAGGGATTTGATTTAGGTCATGGTCTAGTGATTTTCCCTACTTCAAGTCTGAATTTGGCAATAAGGAGTTTGTGTTCTGAGCCACAGTCAGTTCCTGGTCTTGTTTTCGCTGACTGTATAGAGCTTCTCCATCTTTGGCTGCAAAGAATATAATCAGTCTGATTTCAGTGTTGACCATCTGGTGACGTCCATGTGTAGAGTCTTGTGTTGTTGGAAGAGGGTGTTTGCTATGACCAGTGCATTCTCTTGGCAAAACTCTATTACCCTTTGCCCTGCTTCATTCTGTACTCCAAGGCCAAATTTGCCTGTTACTCCAGGTATCTCTTGACTTCCTACTTTTGCATTGCAGTCCCTTATAATGAAAAGGACATCTTTTTGGGGTGTTAGTTCTAGAAGGTCTTGTAGGTCTTCATAGAAACGTACAACTTTAGCTTCTTCAGCGTTACTGGTCAGGGCATAGGCTTGGACTACCGTGATATTGAATGGTTTGCCTTGGAAATGAACAGAGATCATTCTGTCGTTTTTGAGATTGCATCCAAGTACTGCATTTCAGGCTCTTGTTGACTGTGATGGCTACTCCATTTCTTCTAAGGGATTCCTGCCCACAGTAGTAGATATAATGGTCATCTGAGTTAAGTTCACCCGTTCCTGTCTGTTTTAGTTCGCTGATCCCTAGAATGTCGATGTTCACTCTTACCATCTCCTGTTCGAGCACCTCCAGTTTGCCTTGATTCGGGGACCTAGCATTCCAGGTTCCTGTGCAGTATTGCTGTTTACAGCACTGGACTTTGTTTCCATCACCGGTCACGCCCACAGCTGGGTGTTGTTTTCTATTTGGCTCCGTCTCGTCATTCTTTCTGGAGTTATTTCTCCACTGATCTCCGGTTGCATACTGGGCACCTACTGACGTGGGGAGTTCATCTTTCAGTGTCCTATCTTTTGGCCTTTCAGACTGTTCATGGGGTTCTCAAGGCAAGACTACTGAAGCAGTTCGCCATCCCCTCCTCCAGCGGACCACGCTCTGTCAGCCCTCTCCACCACGACCCGTCCGTCCTGGGCGGCCCCACACGGCATGGCTCGTAGCGTCACTGAGCTAGACGAGGCTGTGGTCCGTGTGATCAGATTGGTTAGTTTTCTGTGGTTGTGGTTTTCAGTCTGTCTGCCCTCTGAAGGAGAAGGAGAAGAGGCTTATGGAAGCTTCCTGATGGGAGAGACTGACTGAGGGGAGACTGGGTCTTGTTCTGATGGGCAGGGCCATGCTCAGTCAATCTTCAATCCAGTTTTCTGTTGATGGGTGGAGTTGTGTTCCCTCCCTGTTATTTGACCTGAGGCCAAACTAGGGTGGAGGTAAGGAAGATAATGGCGACCTCCTTCAGAAGGTCACAGTCAGTGCCCCCGACCCTGCAGCAGGCCACCGCCAACCCACGCCTCCACTGGATACTCGGACGCTCCCGGGCACGTCTGGGTCAGTCTCTTGTGGGGTCACTGCTCCTCTCTCCTGGGTCCTGGTGCGTTTTCTCTCCCCCCACCCCCACGTGTGTGTGCTTTTCCTCTTTCTCTCTCTCCCATGATTCTCCTGTTATTGTAAATAAAATAGAGCTGTAACACTGATTTGTCTAAGAGCTATATCACGATCTGTTCAAGATCCAAGAGCTGTGACCCGCCTAGGGCTTTAAGGTCCTTCACTCCAAATCTTTGTTGTGACGAGACAAGAACCGAGGAACATACTCTTGCGTGACCTCCACAAATGGGTATCCTGTGACTGAATTTTCTCCCCCTCGTTCTTAACGTTTCTGAGCTAGCTATAGCTGGTGTCCACTCTTTTTGGGTGGAGGATAGTATTCTGCTTTAGGAACATGCCAGAGTCTGTCCATTCCACTGTGATTCACAAACACAGAGGGGCTTTCCCAGGCAGGACTCAGACCTGTGTCACCAGAAGGCCCTCCAGGATGCCTGGCTGTGGGTGCTTTTGGCTTGAGGCCGTGACGTCAGGGCTGCAAACAACTGCCTGGTCAGATGCCCCCTTTCCCAGCAACTGAGTGGCGAGGACAGCCTGCCAGGTGGGGCCTGCACCCAAATGCTCTTATCCCACCAGTAACCCCCTGATCACAGGAGCCAGCAACTGAAACGCCTTGACTAGAATACCCCTTACGTAGCAGTCTGCCCTCAGGTAGTCACGGGGTCTAGAGACCAGCCCACCCTGCGGTCCTACCACTGTTGCAACTCCTTGGCAGGGCCTTGCGGCTAACACGAAGGGATGGTTAACGACGGCACCTCTTTAGGGCAGAAGGACAGACCCCGGTAGAAATAGACCCCGGCGGACCTCACGGGAAGGTGGGGTTGCAGTTTTGCCCTGTGTATGTGCGTATGTGTGACACTGCGCCCACGCGGCAGGGGAGGGGGGAGAAATGGAGAATGACAGCGGGTACTGGCCACTTATCAGGGCCAGCACTGCAGCTCTGTGGCGGCCCTCGTGATAGCCCCACGATGTAGGTGCTAGGCTTTTTTTGTTGGTGGTGGTTTGGTTTGGTGTTCGCCCTGTGGTGCAGCTGGTGGGATCTTAGTTCCCCAACTAGGCCTCGAACCCGCACCCTCAGCAGAGAAAGCCTGAAGTTCTAGCCCCTGGGCCACCAGGTGCTGTTTTTCACATCCCCATTTTACAGATAAGGAGACTGAGGCAGAGAGGCATTGAGTAACTTGCCCAAGTTCATCCAGGTAGTAGAGGACAGCTTTGAACCCATTAGGTGGGACTTGAGAGTCCCTTCTGCCTTTGGAAACACGCCCCTCCCTGCCCCCTGCCCTCCACTCAAGGAAGGAAACGTGGGCCCTGGGTCAGCCATGAAATGTACAGCGCAGGACAGTGCCCGTCACCTTGGGTATCGGCTGCAGGTCCAGCTCCGCGAGCTCCTGGGACTTCGGGCCCCATTCCAGCAGCTCCTGGCCAGGTCCCCAGGGCCACCTACAACATCAGCAAAGGAGGCGTCCTGTGGCCAGAAGTTGTCAGCAACACGGCTACGCAGGTGCACCCACCTGGCCAGCCCAACCTGGCAAGACCACAAGGTTCCTCTGTGTCTCAGGGAGCACAGCCTGGGAGACTCTGCCGTGTGTGTGTGTGTGTGTGTGTGTGTGTGTGTGTGTGTGTGGTGGGGGCACATGGGTGGGCCAGTGGGTGGGGAAGAGGGCCATTGGCAGGAGCAAAAAGTAAAAGGGTGGGATTTTGCATATCCTTATTTTAAAAAAATAATTAATTTGGTTGAGCCAGGTCTTACTTGCGGCATTCGGGATCTTTCCTTGCACAAAGCGCGTGGGATCTAGTTTCCTGAGCAGGGATTGAACCTTGGGCCCCCTGAATTGGGAGCTCAGAGTCTTAACCACTGGACTTCCAGGGACGTCCCATGTGGGTCCTGTGATCTTTGAAATCCTCTTTTCCACTTAAATCGCCCAGTTGTCTTTTGGTGCCGTGCCCAAGGTTTCCAACCAAGACACGTGGAGCTTCAGTGTTCTCAGCTGTAAAATGGCTCTACTCCAGGAGTCCACTTCTCAGCTGCATCTCAGGGGTCCTTGATAGAAGGTATATCCAGCCTCAGCACAGGGCTTAGCACAATCTTAACAAATGCTGGGCACACTGCATGGGGTTGGAGGAGTGTTTTATGAAAAGGTACTGGACATGCACATAAGAAAATATTAACAATTATTAGCTTTGGATGGAAGATTGTGGATGATATTAATTTAAATATTCTTATTACCTAGCATTTCTGTTTTTTCCCAGCTTCCCTGAAGTTGTGATTTGTGTTTTATAAAAAAAAAAGAAAACAAGCTTCTCCTCCCTGGATTTTTACCCTTTGCTCATCTGACCTGAGATGTGCAGGGATCCCTTAGGGACTGGGGGAGACTGGCCTAGCCGGAGGTGCCGTGCTGGGGCAGGCAGGGGTGTGGGCATGTGGGGAGCCCCCTCGGCCCTGCCTGCCCAGGCCTGCGGGGAGATGCCCACAGCCGCTCCCCAGGCGCCCATAAACGCCTCATAACTGTAAAAGTGCCAACGCAGCAGGCCTGCTTATTTAGAGGGGGCACGTGGGGGTAGCAGGCAAGGCATTTCCCCTGACAGCAAGGGGAATGACACCTGGCTCCCCAGGGTGCCTCGCTCTGCCCTGGAGCCTCTGCCAGGGCGGAGGAGGGGGTTGGGCTAGAGCTAAAGGCCCAGCGGGGTGGACACCCCCCGCCCCCCTACCCCCACCCCACCCCGGGCTGTGTGCCCAGGTTCGCACTCTGAATCCCCTCCGGCCCCTGCTTCTTAGCAAGTGTGACTTTAGGCAAGTTACCTCCTGAATCGGAGCCTCAACTTCCCTCTCTGTTAACTGGGTAGACCAGTCTTTTCACCTAGAACATCCTCCACCCGTGACAGTTTTACCCCCAGTTTGCAACACCCAGAGGCACTTTTGGTTGTTGCCACTTGGGAGGGAAAACGACTGTCACCTGGAGACTCGAGGCCAAGGATGCTGTTAAACATCCTACCTGCACAGCACAGCTGCGCCCACCCGGCCTGGCAGTGCCAGCAATGCCAGTGGCACGGAGGCGGAGAGTCCTGCCCTAGGGTGAAGTTCGTGACAGTGAAGCCTGAGGACGCACGGGCCAGGCCTGCGGACAGTGGCTGTCACCATCCATGCTGTGAAAGCGGAGACTTCTCCTCTCGGCCTCTCAGAACCAGATGTCCACACGTGAGGTCTGGGACCAGGACGCCGCTGCTGAAGAGGCGGGGCTGGGACTCTGGGCTCTGCTCACCTTGTTTTCTCCTTCTCCCCGCTGCCTGGAAGATGTCAGAGTTTCCCAAATGGCTCCGGGCAGCTTCCCCTCCAGCCTCCGGCCGGGGTCAGGGCCTGGGCCAGTCCTGGGGGACTGGGGCTGCCACTCTGATTTGCAGTGCGCTCCACCTCCCTGGCCCTGGCTGGTGCAGACACTGGTCCCAAGGGAGCTGCCACAGCACCACTGGCCCTGCTGAGAGGGGTCAGGGCAGGCAGGGCTCTGCCCACCTCCTTTCCTCCCCGACCTCTCAGGACCCTTCCTGGGTGACACCAAGGAGTGTGTGTGTGTGTATACAGTAGAAGCTGCTGGTGCCCAGCCCAGAGCCTTATCTATGGGAACCACCCCTGCAACGCTGTGATGGCTGGTACAACTCACAGCTGACCACCTTTTGTACTGGGGGACCCCCAAATCCAGCGTGAAGCCCATGACATGAGCCTGCCCCTTGGTTCAAGATGGGGTTTCTGTTCAGAGCCTTGGTGGGTACCCTCAGGCATCCTCACTGGGCCTCCCCACCCCCATCTGAATTCTCTCACCCCTTTTCTGAACAGCACCCCCTCCATGAATCCAGGCACCGAACCCGTGTCTCAAGCTCTGCTTCTGTCAAGGGACCCAAGACTCTGTGTGTATTTAGGGGTGAGTGAATGTGGCTCCTTCCTATGTTAACATCACGAGGAGGAGGAAGACAAGCCGCTGCTTACAAATTGCAGCCAGCAGCTGATGTTTACCTAGAGGCGGATTTGCTCAGCCTGCTCCCCCTTCCCCTTTGTCCCCCCCAAGCGGCGGCCCCCACCCCCTGCTCATTGGAACGTGGAGGCACGTCCTGTCCTGGAAAGAGGGTCTGGAGACAGTGAGGCCCCGAACTCCTGAGCTAAAGCCGCTGTGACCTGTTGTCTTCCTCGTGGGCAGTGTTACAAGCTAGGGGCCATGGCTGGGAGCGTTTCAGTGTCTCTGCCTCAGTGGACTCAGGGGCCCAGATGCTGAGTGGGAAAGGCCAACAACTTCGGAACCGGTAAGTCTGCTTGTGACAAAAAACCCGAAGACCAGTGGTCTTGATCACATCAAGGTTTATTTGTTCTCACACATCTAAGTGCAGAGGTGAGTAACCAGGGCTGGCGTCACCCAACTCTGCTAGGTCCTCGGAAAACAAACTTCCACCTTCTGGGCTCCACCATCCTGAGGGGGTGGCTCCCCAAACCATGCTGACTGAGCATCAGGGGCAGGGGGCCAGAGAGGCAGGCAGGGGCACCAAACTTGGTCAACTGAGGCTTGGTGCAGAGGGATGGCAAAGGCTTCGAGACTCTTTCCGGAGGCCCCGCCCATCACCCTTGCTTGTAGCCCGTTGGCCAGAGCTGGGTCACGTGAGCACGCTCAGCCACAAGGTGCCTCCAGGATGCTTTCTTTTAGCCGCTGAGCTAGTGAGCTTGTCACTAAGAAGGTGAGGATGGTAAGGGAGAGGGGGCGCCGGGGACCTGACAGAAGGCACTTTGGGGTTGGGAGCTGAGACAGGGAGGCCAGAAGGGGGCTGGAGTTTGGCCCTGAGAGACCCTATGCACAATTTGTATCCCTTGTGGCCGTCTCGTAATCGCTTGTCATCTGCAAGGCCAAGTTGTGTTAGGCTTCTTCTGAGCCTTGCTTTGGGGACTTGCAGGTGGAATGAACACAGTTTTATGTTAAACGTCCCAGCCTGGAAAGATGGGCGGTAGCCAGAGGGTAACTGCCGGTGCTGGGGGGTTGGGGTGCGGGGTGAGGAGGTTGTAGGAACAGCAAGGAACCAGAACCTGACTCATGCATGGGCTGGGAATCTTCCGAGGCGGCTGGGAAGTAAGCAGGTGGCCAGGGAAAGCCAGGCCTTCTTGAGAGACAGCAGGGAAGTCCAACTCCCAAGGACCAGAGAGAGACCCATGGGCACCTCAGAAGCACGGGGCTAAGCTGATCGACCCCCTTCTTCCAAGCTTCCTTTCACAGTTTCCAGGCTGTCCCTGGTCCCCTTGGCTATCCCCTTACTGATGCTCGGGAGGGAAAGAGAAAGAAGAAAGGGGAGCATGGTGGGTTGTGGGTCTTCGCGGTGCCGCCTCCATCAGCTTGTGCCCACCTTGGAATCTGGCCACCAGGGGGCGCCGGAAGGCCGCGGCCCCAGCGGCAGACACGGCCTGAGGCTGAGGGTCCAGCGGGCCTGATAGAAACCCCCCTCAGATCCCGGTTTACAAATAGAATCATCGGAGTCCAGCCCTGTTCCGAGCTCTGCCAGTCACTTCCCTGGGACTTCTCAGCAAATCCTTGTCTACCATGTACTTTTAAATTTGAGGACAGCTAAGGAAAAGCGCCAATACACTTCGGATTTTTTTTTTTTTTCATTTTAAGGAAAGGGAGACAACCTCCCAAGTTTGGGGAACATCGGAGGTCACTGCAGGGCCAGGCCTGGCCACGTAGTGACACAGCTCTGCTGGCCACACCTGCCTGTCATTCACAGAGGGGCCTGGGGAAGGGACAGACCTTGAGAGTGAAATTGTTTAAGGCTTTTCTGTGGGTTCCTCTTTCACCTCCACACTTGCTGGGTAATAAAAGAGCGGAAAGAACACAGGCCCTGGAGGCAGCAGAGCAGATTCTTTACTGTCAAATTATACACCATCAACCACCCACCATGGTGACCAGCATCCCCGCCCAGGTCCCTCCTTCATAGGGGCAGTTAAAACAAACGAAAATAGTTCTCTACAGAAGGAAGTGTACGGCCCTCCCAACTCTCGGTCCTAACTCCCTTCCCCTAGACAATGAGTTCCTTGGTCACCAGACCCCTGGAAAGGCCTGGGGTCTGGTGGGTTGCAAAGGAAAATCAAGACTAGAAAAGAGACTCGTCAGCGACTAGAGTTGTAGGCAACTGGACTTTGGGTCCGCTGGCTGGTGGTGAGCCAGGGACAGGCGTTGGGGGTGTCTGCAACAGTCGTGTGTGTGGCAGGAGGCAGAATCTGAGGGTGTGGGGTGAGCAGCGTTTCTCCCCACCCTCTGTCTCACCGCCGGCAAAAAAAAAAAAAAACAAGAAAAAGAAAGGAAAGGGGCGGTGGGTAGTATAAAAGAAAAACTAAGACCAAAATCGCAGGCCGCTGGGGCCAGGACCCCACAGCATCCCCCGCTGCTGTGCAGGGGCGGGGGCAGGTGCCACTGGGGTGGGGGGACGGGGCGGGAGGACTCTGCTGAGTAGCACCTGGGAGCAGCTCAGGCCGCACCCTTCTCACCGCCAGACCTCGGACGCCGGCCCCCGGGGCCCCCCCGGCTCTCCAGGCGAGGGGCGCAGGGCGCGGCAGGGCGCGAGTACTGGCCCCCACCCTGCCTGGGGTGCCCTCCGCGGGGCTCAGCAGTCCAGGCGGGCGGCCAGCCCCAGCAGCAGCAGGCAGCCGAGCAGGGTGGCGGGGCGCAGGGCAGCCCCCGGCGCGCGGTCGCAGTCCAGGCCGCCCTCGTCGTCGGCGGGGTCGCAGCGGGGCTGCTCGCAGCGCGCGCCAGTGTAGCCACGCGGGCAGGCACAGCGCTGGTTCTGCACGCAGGTGCCCCCGTTCTGGCACAGCAGCTGGTCGTCGTCGCACACGTTGGCTGCGGGGCGGAGGGGCGGTTAAGGCGAACGGCGGTCTGGTTCACCCCGAACCCACCACCACCACCCGCGCTGGAGCTTCTGCGACTGGAACATACGAATCTTGGGGGAGCGGCGGGGACCAGGCGGTGTTGGAGGCTCAGGGCGGACTTGGTGCGAGCAATCCCTGCGGTCACGGTTTCAAGGGCCGAGCCGAGGCCCCTGCCTCCCCGCCCGCTCCTCCCTTGCCTCCGGGCACTGGCCTTGGAGGTTCTTCAGAAGTACCTGCTCTCTCTCATCCAATGTTTAGCAGGTGCCGGTCCAAGTACCTGGGGCGCCCCTCCACCCTCTTCCCGTGGCTAACATCGGGTCTCCGCCAGTCCACCACTTCTTCGGACAGCCTCCCTTTCTCCCCAAAAGCCCTCCCGCCTCCTGCCAAATCCAACCAACTCCCAGTTCCACTTTTGCTTCCAACTCCCTTCCTGGTACCTACTCCACAAACAGTCGCATCAGGCCCCGCCCACCACCCAGACCCCGCCTTTGACATCAGGCCCCGCCCACCTACTGCCCACCCCCCCTCCCCGCAGCATCAGGCCCCTCGCCGCAGCGTCAGGCCCCGCCCCGCAGCATCAGCCCCGCCCACCCACTGGCCCCGCCCGCAGCATCAGCCCCGCCCACCCACTGGCCCCGGCAGCAACAGGCCCCGCCCACCCACTGGCCACGCCCGTAGCATCAGCCCCGCCCACCCACTGGCCCCGACCGCAGCAGGCCCCGCCCAGGGCCCCATGGCCCGGGCCCTCCCGCCGGCCGGCGCGCACTCACGGTAGCAGCCCTGGCGCCAGTAGTGCGTGGGGAGGCAGTCGTCGCACTTGGGCCCCGCCGCGCCCTCGCGGCACTCGCAGAAGCCGGTCTCGTTGCACCGGTCGTGCACGGAGCCGATCTGGTTGCAGTTACACTCTGGACCGACAGTTGCACGGCGAGTGATCAGGGTGACTTGTGGGCGCCGTCCGCACGGACCCACCCCGCCAGACCCCGCCGCCCTCCCCGTCGGATCTCCGTATCCGCGGCTGGACGGTGGGGTGAGGGCTGCCCAGGGTGTCCGGATGGCCGGGGAAGGCGGCATTCCCTCCCATCCAGGAGGCCACTTCCCCTCTTTCTGGCCCTGGCTCTGTGTGGCCTGGGCCAGCCCCTTTCGCTCTCTGGGCCCGTCTCCCCGCTTCTGTAACTGGGGCGGGCGCTGATCCACCCCAGCTTCAAAGAGCGGTGGCTGACAGGTGGGCGGGGCCTCATCGAGGCCACCTGACGTCTGACCTGCGGGCTTTGTTGTGTGTGCGGACAGGCAGGTGCAGCGGGCATCCACAGCTCTCCTCCAGGGCCTCCAGCCTCACCCTGCCCCTTCCCAGTCGGTTTCCTGGGGCCTCTGCCCACTGTGGGAGGCAAGCGCCCCCTCTGGGTGTCCTTGTGGCCCAGTGCTGGGCCAGGGGTGGAGGCAGACAGGCAAGGAAAAAGGAGGTGCTGGGCCGGGGAGGCCTGCCTCTAATCGGATCCAGAGGCCCCTCCCTGTCCCCCGCGGCTGGCCAGTGTGACATGGGCCACAAGGTTCCCTTGGGATCCCTTGAGAGCTGATGAAATTGTCTGAAGACCGCTGCCATAATTCAGACTGACAGCTGCAGCTTTGCACAGCCAGGGCCAGCCTGCTGGGCTGGGCATGGACAGTGGGGTTCCCAAGGGTGCTGGGTATCGCAGGGCTGAGAGCTGGCCTCCACAGGAGACAGCGTTCCAGTCTAGTGGGTGCTGGTTGCAGACCAGGGGGGCCCACCTTTGGGGTTGGCCTCTCCCTGCCTGGGCCCAGGGCCCCTTGTAGATTTATTTCCTTCTTTACCCCAAAAGCCAGGCCTGGCACAGAGGGTAAAGAAAGCAGACCATTTGCTCACTGAGGGGTGGAGGGCTTATAAAGTACAAGAGAAAATTCATTTGAAGAAAAGCATCAGTCCCCCAAGAAGGATTGAAAAGCCCTTGATCTGATCCACCTCCCAGAGGAGGGGAAGAGAACCGCTGAAAGGCACACAGCCTGGCTCGGGAGGATCCCCTGGAAGAGGAAACGGCACCCACTCCAGTATTCTTGCTGGGAAATCCCGTGGACAGAGGAGCCTGGTGGGCTACAGTCCACGGGGTCGCAAGCGTCAAGCACGACTCAGCGACTAAACCGCCGCCGCCACCACACAGCCAGGCAAGCCCTAGACCCTGTCTTTGGCTCGAACGCGTGGTTCTGAAACTCCAGTGCCTGCGGGGAGAACCACATGGGGAGCTTATCAATAGAGTAGATTCTGGAGGCTTCTGTCTTTAGAGATACCCAGCCGGAGTGGGCCCTGGAATTGGAATTTTCCTGAATCAACCCTGAATGTTCACTGGAGGGACTGATGCTGAAGCTGATGCTCCAGTCCTTTGGCCACCTGATGCGAAGAGCCAACTCATTGGAAAAAGACCCCGATGCTTGGGAAAGACTGAAGGTGGAAGGAGAAGGGGGTGACAGAGGATGAGATGGTTGGATGGCATCGCCAACTCAATGGACGTGAGTTTGAGCGGACTCCAGGGGTTAGAGAAGGACAGGGGAGCCTGGCGTGCTGCGGTCCACGGGGCCGCAGTCGGGCACGCCTGAGCGACTGAGCGGCGACGACCACCACCAGCCTCCTGGGGTTCCCAGCGCAGGGGCCCCCAGCGCCCCGCCCGCCCCGCCAGCCAGCGCTCACCGATGCAAACGTTCTCGTCGTCCAGCCCCGCGGAGCCGTTGCGGTAGTAGCCAAGGCGGCAGTACTGGCAGTGCTGGCCCCGCGTGTTATGCTTGCAGCTGACGCAGGTCACCACGTTCAGGAAGTCGATGTAGCTGCAGCGGTTGGAGTGGCCGTAGCACTCGCAGTCTGGGCCGGCCGGGCGGGAGAGACACCAGGGATCAGAGTGCCTCCCTGCAACCCGCCCCCGCCCCGACCCTGTGCATTCAGGGAAACCGAGGCAGGGGCGGGGAGGGCCTGGCACAGGAAGGTGCTCTGGGCCTCCAACTCCCCTGTACCGTTTGGGAGAGGTGGTCCTGCTAGCTTTGAACTAGAATGAGAGCCAGTGTGGGCCCGGCCCACAAATTCCCACCTGGCCCTGAGGGCAGGGCACCAGGGAGAATGCCCGCTAAAGCCCTGGCTGGGTACTGGGGTGAGGCGCTCCCAGGAGGGATGCTGGGGTGATTCGAAATGGTCCATGCGGGGATGGTGGGTCATGCCACCAGGTGGTGAGCTCAG
The DNA here is from genome assembly GCA_007570785.1 of Antilocapra americana. NCBI lineage: Eukaryota > Metazoa > Chordata > Mammalia > Artiodactyla > Antilocapridae > Antilocapra > Antilocapra americana. The sequence goes on along the minus strand of ML660779.1, from coordinate 8,200,161 downwards.
GGAGGGCAGTGCCTGGGTACATGGCATTCATCACGGCATCCCCGTGATTCAGTGACGGGTAGACGCATGCATGTTCGCCAGAGGTGGAAAGGACCAGGAACTTCCTCCCCGTGCTGCTTTGGAAGACGGTTTGAAGGGAACATCCACCTGCAGGACCCTTTCTCATTAGCCTGAGCTGTTCTGAAGGTTTGCTTGGCAGCAGAGCGCCTGCTCTGGCACGACCCTGGCAGCCAGTGCTGCCTTAAGGTTTGCGCCCTGAGATTCTCGCCTTGACCTCCAAGGCCAGCCCTGGCCCAGCTCCTGACTCTCACTGGAGGCACCTGTGACCCCCAGAGGCGCGGCCCCCAGGGATTGAAGGTGGCTCCCATGACGCCATCAAGGGGAAAAGTTTGGTGAGGAGGGTCACCTTCCCTGCCACAGAAGGGGGCCGTCCCCCTCCTAAGGGGTTCAGCATCCCCTTGAACAAGGAAGGACGCCCTCTGTGAGACACCATCCGTGTATCTCCAGAGGAGCCACCCTTCCCTTTGTGATGGGAGGGGAGGACTGACCAGGAGTCAGGGTCAAGGACATGGGAGACCTCAGAGAGAAGAGCCTCTGAGCTGTGCCCAGGAGGAGCTGGGTGGCATTCCCACCCCATGGCCTCCTATCCCTGTCACCTTGTCCCTCCAGAAACAGAAGGTGAGACATCCTCCAGGTGTCCCAAGGAATACTGTCGGTGGCCCCGTGTCCCCGATTTTGCTTCCACCAAGATGAGCCCCTGGGCCACATCTCCCAGGGGAGCCAGGACAGGCTATTTCTGGCAGCTGCTCTGCCTGCCCTGTGCCTATCCTCTGTGCTTCTGACTCATGCCTGCCCCCAGCTCCCTTGGGGCCAGAGGACTGGAGGGGAGACAGGCTCCATTTCACCTTGACCCAGCTACTCTGGGAGGGTTTTCTGAGCCGGGCATCACTGGTCCTCGTCCGGCACTTTTTTTTCTTTCCAGTGGAAGTAGAGGGAGAAATGTTGGAGGAGGGCTGATCCACCCCAGGGCCTTCCTCTTACCTTCAAATTCTTCAACAGGCATCACTTGAGGAGATTTGGGCCTGAGCTGGAAAAGTTTGGAGGCCTTGGCGGGGGCAGGGGCAACAGCGGAGGTGCCCACAGCTTGGAGAGATGAGAAACAAGCTCTTTCATCAGCCGTGGTCCAGCTGCCCAGGGCGGGCTGTCTTTGCCCAGACAAAGCCCAGTGGAGGCTCCCAAGGTGCCCTGGGCGAGCTCTGGAGCTGCTCTGTCACCTGCTCAGACTTGAGATGGCGCAGCACAGCCAGCAGCAGTGAGCAGAACCCGGCGTGCCCTTGGTCCCCCCTCGGAGACCATCTACCATCAATTCAGCTGGATTAATCCTCCCACATTATTCTCTGACATCTCTCATGCTATGCTAAACACTTTGCTGAAGCTGGACGGTTTGTTGAGTGGTTGAAAAACAACACTTTGGACACCCTGAACTATTGCTCCTCTCCAGACTTCTGTGAGGGTCAAGTCCAGAGTGTGAACCTGGCATGCAAGATTTGGGCACCTTCCTTCCTTTCCCAGTGGTTCAGTGGTGAAGAACCCGCCTGCCCATCTAGGAGAAGCAAGAGATGCAGGTTCAATTCCTGGGTCGGGAAGATATCCTGGAGGAAGTCGCAACCCACTCCAGTATTTTTGCCTGGAGAATCCCATGGAGAGGGGAGCCTGGTGGGCTACAGTCCATGAAGTCACTCAGACATGACTGAGCAACTGAGCACCTCCTTTCTGAAGCTAGCTCCCTGCTCCAGGCAGAGTGAGTCCTCTACCATCCATGAATTGGCACTGGTAGGAGCCACCCAGCCTACCTAGCACAGACGGCCCAGAACCCCAGCCCTTGATTTGTGTGGGAGGGAGCATGCCACGGTCCCCTCGGCTTTTCCCTCGGAGGCTGCGATGCCCCAGTCGGTCCAGGGCCAGGATGTGATTGCTCCAGCCAGCTCCTCATCGCTGGGGAGGATGCCCCTGGACTCAGAGGTCTCTAGGTTGCTGGGAACCTCAGACCCTCCCCAGTTATGATTCTGCCTCCGGAACCACTCACCAGCTGGGGGCGCTCAAAGCTCTGCTCACCATTCACAGCTGGCAGGAGGGGAACTGGAGGTGCAGGTGGGGTTGCCGCCCAAGCCTGGCATCAGGTCCTAACGTCCAGGAAACCATGAGCTGGGACCAGGGACAGTGTCCCATCTTAGAGACTCAGGCAGACCCTGTGTGCTTCCTGGGTGTGTCCGCTACAAGTGCAAACAAGCCCTCGAACCCACACTAGTTTCTTCCCAACACAATGGGAGAATGAGGCTCTGGGCTTGGTCTCAGTGTGACCCCCCGAACCCTCCCCAGGTCCTGCTTGGTCAAGCCACCACTCCCTGGCATCCCACCGCCAAGCTTTTGCCGCAGCTGGTCCTGCCACCCAGAAGGCTACCTTCCCCCTTCCCCTAAAAGCGACTTCATGGACTGTAGCCCCACCAGGCTCCTCTGCCCATGGGGTTCTCCAGGCAAGAATACTGGAGTGGGTTGCCATTTCCTCCTCCAGTGGCTCTTCCCGACCCAGGAGCCAAGCCCCTGCAGGAAGTCCTCTCTGACTCTTGAGCCCCAGGGCATTACTGCCCTCAGGACAGGGTCTCCACTGGGCTTGGGAGCCCTTGGGGGCTAGGGTAAGGGTTAGAGTGTAGGACCGAAATGGGTCTGGTGTGGTGAGGTCACTGGCTAAGTAGGTGGGGTTGGGGGTGCGGAGGAGAGCTCCAAGGCCCCTTCCCTCCGCCCTCCACCCGGGTTAGGGTTATGATCCGTTCACTGCAGAGTCTCAGGAGCATGCCCCCATACCTTCTGCACTGGAGGACACCTGGGGCCAGGGGGCGCTTGCCCAGAGCGGGGCAGCGGTGGATGGCCTGCTCCACTCTTGGGGGAGAGAAGAGGAGAAACCGAGTCATGGGAGGGGCTGGGGCTGCCCCGGGGACCTCCTGAGGCATCACCCCTGCAGGCCCCTTACAGAAGCAGCACTCTAAGGAGCAGCTCTGCCTACAGCGGCCAAATGGAACTGGGTTCAAATCTATAGGAGAGGCAGCATCTATGCTAAGGCAGACTGTGAAGGGCGCAGGGAACAGGGACCCCTGTCTGAGAATCTGCATACTTTGGACAGCCCTTTCTTCGGAGTGACCCCTCATTCTTGGAGCTCCCTCCCTGCGTGGCCTCCGTTCTAAATGAAGGCTGGAGTTAGATGCAGTCCTGTATCGGGGCCCAGACCTCTCTGCACTGAGGTCTCTGGCCAATGACTGTAAAGCGAGTGTGTGTGTTCTGGCCAAGACACCAAACATGCCCAGAGAGTCCTTGAAAGCTTCTGGTCCAACCCCGATCCGGCAACCGGAGCATCCTCCCTGAGCCCTAGATTGGGCCCATCTTTACCAGGGACCCCAATATGAGTCAGCCCCCAAGTGCCACACTGCCCATCTCCAGGACTAACTGGACCCACAGTAGGCAATGAGGGCAGGGCTGGCAAGACAGAAATTGAAGAATCATTCTGAGCTGAATTTCAAAGGACAAACCCAGAGGGACAAGGGTAGAAATCGGATATTTTCCACTTCTTAAAGGGATTACACATGATGCCAGTTGGTGGAGAAAGAGAAAAAGTGTGGGGGATGTTCCAGCTGGGAGCCGGGAGCCTCTGGATGTGAAATTGACATTTATGGCATGGTTCAATGAGAAGAGGCCTCGGGACTCAAATTGGCAAGGGTTTAATTAGGGCTGCGATAAACCCGCCCTGAAGGCATGGTGCTTTGCAGTCTCACACCCGTCACCCCCTGCAGCCGTGCTGGGGACAGGGTTAGTGGTCTTGAACAGCCTCTCTGCTGGCAGCCCCCGCCCTCAGGACAGCTTGACACGGGCAGTAGGGCTGGCCCCGGGCCAAAGAGCCCGAAGCACCTGTTGGGAGGCACCTGGAGAGAATCAGGACCTTTCTGGTGGCCTAGGGGTGGGAAAGACTGGACTTTCCAGGGATGCGCTCAGGTGTGCCGGAAGAGCCTTCTCAGAATGACTTGTGTTGTTTGCCAAGGCCAGATGGATGCCCGTCTGTTCCTTCAAAACTGGGGAGCCATGCAAACTTGGCCTTAAAGGCAGCACCACCTCACAGCCCCGCAAGGTCTTGGGACTGTGGCTTCGGGCAGCTGAGTGAGCAGGAAGCGTCAGGAGTCAGTGAGCCTCAAGGTCAGGACGTGTCTCGTTTCCTTGAGCAACTACTGTCTTTCTTTTTAAAACAGCTTTATTGAGGGATCATTTACATACCATAAAAACCCAGCTGCTGCTTCCTAAGCCTTAGTATCCTCACCTGGGGGGACTAGGAAAATCTCAGTCCCCATTTCTCAGGGCTGTGAACCAGGAATCCACTACAAGCTCCTGGCCCAGGAGGCACCTGGTCTCCACCTGCCACAGCGAATGGCAGGTGGTGGGGGGCATCACGGGGATCCAGGCATGGGCTTCAGGTGCTAACGAGGACTGATGACCCCTAAGATGTGGGCGGCTTGGGACTGGGCTCCCAGCCCGGCCCTGAGGCAAAGAGGACCCTGACCTTTCTGGATGTCCGAAAGCCCAGCCTGGAGGGAGGGGTGCCTCCTTCTTACCATCAGAGTCCTGGGGACCCTCACAATTCATGCTTTCCCTCACCCAGGCTTACCGCCCTGACTCGGACACTCTCCTTAATTCCCGGCTTTGCAGCTGGCAAGCCGTGTCCCGCGTCAGAAGCAGCTCCAAAAATGGAGGCCGGGTTCCTCAAGTGTGTGCGCGCGTGCATATGTGCACGCGGGTGCGTGTGTGTGTGTGTGTGTGTGTGTGTGTGGCCTCCCACCCAGACAGATCACTGCATGCAGGCAGACACGGCATCCATCATGACTATATCCGGTCTGCCCATCACAGACTCAGAAAAAAAAAAAAAAAAAAAAAGTGCGATGTCTCAGGAGGCTGGCCCAACTTACGTCTGGAGCCTGGACTCCCAGGGGCCCATGTCCTCCACCCAGAGAGATTCCTGGACCAGGAGGCCAGCCTGAAATCCTCGGATCTCCCAGGGGGCCCTTCCCCCCACCCCACCCACCCAGGCAGAGGGGTTTCTGCCCACTCTAAATGCCACCCCCACAGGGGTCCATGAGCATCAGAGAGAGGAAGGGTCATGGCACTGCCCGAGGAGTAGGGAGACCCCCACCTTGCCAGCTCCCCACTGCAGAGGGGGTGGGACAGGGTGGGTGCACAGCGTTGGGGCACTCTGCCCCTGACAGTGGAGCCAGAGCCCTTGGCCACATCTCCCTGTCACCCTTGGGGGAGGGCGAGTCCTTTCAAGTCCTGGCACTCCCAGAAGGCAGGATCTGGCAGGACTCCCCAGGGGAGACCAGAGGGCCACCCCAGCACCCCAAGCTTCCCACACACCCCAGCTTGGCCCTGCCCCACACTCTGCGCCCCCAAAGGCCCAGCACTCCACAGTCTTAAAGTCCAGCTCAGAGGTTGTGCAGCTCAAGGTGGCAATCCCCTCTGCCCTGCTGATCTGAGGAGTCAGTTTGCTCAGCTAACCCTGCCCTGTCCATCTGCTAGGGGTCAGCCACCGGGGGGGCTGGGATGGCTGTGGGGGCAGGGCCTGGGCTGGCTCCCTGGGCTCTCTGGGTCACGCTGAGCAGTGCCTGAGGAGGGGGGCACAGGGGGAAGGGGGTCCAGGGGCTTGCCGCAAGCCCTGGGCACCCTGGATGGACAACAGCGACAGGAGGTCCGGACAGCCTGGAAGCCTCCAGGCGCCGTGCTCTCGAGGCTCTAGGTCTAGCACCCCCTACTCTAAAAGCCAAGCCTCTGCCCTCTCCAGAGCTGGTATCCCCACATCGCAGAGAGGGGCAGGGACTCGGGGCAAGAAGTGGGGAAGGGCAGGGCAGCTGGGCACCCACCTGTGGGCTGTAGGGTGCTGGGGGCCCCGGGGGCCCCGGCAGTGGACGTTGGGGGGTTAGGAGTGGCGGGGTCCCCCCTAACGGCCGCAGTGGCCACAGGGGCTTTGGGGACAGGCTCTTTCCGGGACCTGCTGATGCCTGGTGAGAGATGAGAAAAGCGAGAAAGGGTGCGGGTGGGGGTCAGTGGCGGGGGGCCAGTGCAGACAAACAGCTTACCACCCCACCGAGGGGACCAGGGTCCCCTCCGAATCCAGCTTCCCCTGGCCCCTCTCTGCCCACTGGCTTCCCACGGGGCTTAAGTTTGGCCCCAAAGAGCCATGGTGGGGGGTGGGGTGGTGCCCCTGGAAGCCTGAGATTTGGGGTCTGCCGCTGGCTGGCTATTTGACTCCAGCAAGTTCTCTCCTGCTAAATCTGAGAGCAGATGGCAACACCCGCCAGGGGGGTGCTGGCTGCAAGGACGGAATGAGATAGTACGAGGATCCTGCTTTGCTGATGCCCGGCACCATGCATGTTTGATGATGACTTAACGATGGTTGGTCACCCCCTCCCACCCTCCCTCACCTTCCCTGTTGAATTCCTGGGACGCCCGGACCCTCCTTCAGACAGTCTGGATGCTCCAGGGCCTGAGCTGACCTGGACACACGGGGGTCTGGGTCACCTCCCCTAGCCTTCCCGCGGCTGGGACCTTGGTTCATCTCACCTAGACTCCCCACGGGCGAGCAGCTGCCGTGGTGATAGCTGTGGGCTGCCCAGAGGGAGGCCAAACCCGTGATCAGACTGGGGTGGCTTCTCCCATCGGTCAAGGAAGGTGACCCTCATTCTTGGCTGGCAGGAGTGGGAGAAGTGGGGGGTCTCGGCGGGGGTGGGACAAGGGGATCTTTCCAAAGCAGCACCAGTCAAGAGGGGAGGGCTTGTGAGACAGGAAGGACAGAGAGGGGGAAGAAGCAAATGGATCGGAGGAGGGGGTGGACCTGGGGAGGCAAGGACAGGAAAGTTCTGTCTTTCCTCTCCTGCTCTTTCTAGGACATGCAGAGGGGCTCGTGCACTGAGGGCCCCAGGCACCTTCCCCAGACGGGTGGCCCGGTGTGTACTTACTGCCGACAGCGGAGCCCGCGGCTGCACCTGCGGAAAGAGGGGGGTCACAGCAGAGTAAGGAGGGGTGACAGGGTTGGGGAAAGGAAATCAGGGGGACTGGGTCGGATTCTCCACGATACCTCACTGGTGCCTGCGAAGGAAGGGCTGCTCTGAGCCCATTGTGCAGATGGGGAAACTGAGTCTCAGAGCTGTGACTTACCCCATCAGGGGACCTGCTGATAAGCCTCTGCTGGGGGCCTCACATGTACCCTTCTCATTTGACTTTAGACTCTCAGGTCCTCCAGTGCAAGACAAGAAGGCGGGAGGTCATCCTCTGGGGGGCAGTGGGATGTCAGAGAATATGAGGGTCCCAGGCACAGGGACAGACGGTTTGTTGGCAGCTCTGATGGAAGCTGCCACAGGGGGAGCCGCTGTGCCTGCTCGCATCTGGGCAACGCAGGGATGCTTGGGGGTTGACAGGAAGGTGATCACAGTGGCTGTCACGTACTGTGGCCCGAGGCCACAGTTTGACCTTGGTGGGAGTCGTCAGTCTCAGAAGCCAGGAGCAAGGGCCACGGCGTCCCCTCCAGGCGGTCCTGACAAAGGGCAGGGCGTGAGGAGCCCCGGGATGGTTGCTAGGGTGTGGACCTCTCCCGGTGACTCAGGGGGCGGGACAGTGAGGGAGGCCTGGGGGGATGTGCCTGGGGGCCCCACAGGATGACCTGCAGGTAAGGGTATCGGTCCGTGGGTGCTGGGGGGAATCTCACGGATCCTTCTAGGAGGAGAACGGGACCCAGAGAGGGGTTCTGGGGGGGCAGCAGGACAGTTGGAGGGAGGTGAGCCTGTGAGTCAGAGGGAGGTGAGAGCAACTCAAGAACTGGTTCTGGCAACGGAGATGGGGTGAGGTTCTCCGAGGAGGCAGGCGGGTGGGGCAGGGCAGTCGCCCAGAGCACTGTCTGTGCCTTTGAAGGCCCGTGCGGGGGCTGCGCCCCCGGTAAGTCACCCTTCAAAGGCCTCGAGAGCGGCCCGGCACACACTGTCACAGCTGACATACTGTCACAGCCTCATCGTGAGGCTTCCGGCTTTGATCAGCCTCAAGTTACATAAATCTTTCACCGCTCGGTTGCAGGGTGCTGGTGGATAGGCTCCAGAGACTGTGCCCAGGAGGGGCAGGCCGAGTGGTCCTGGCAGCCCAGCCTGGCTTGGGAACTGGCTCCAGTGCTGGTGCTTAACTTGCTGTTAAACTAGGAGGGCCCTGAGGGTCGCTGGGCCTCAGTTTGCTCATCTGGAGAGTGGGATCATAATGAACACACCATGTAAGGGGTTATCAGAGGGCAGAGAAGCTGTATTCATAGAGCCTCCTTGACAAAGCACTGGGAGTGTCAGCAAGTCACTGGGTGGGGGCGGGGGCTGGCTGGGGAGAGCTCACCCTGGACGAGCTTGGGCCCTTATCCACAGCAGCTGGGGCTCAATTTCAAGGAGACACCCAGGGACTGTGCTGGGGGCCGATGACGGGGACCCCCAAAATGTGTTCATGGTATAGGTGTGTGAGGGCGCACCCCAAGGGTGGACTCTGGCACTGGAAGACTGAGCCAAGAGAGGAGGGGACTGTGTAGAGGGCATGGCAGGATCCCTTTGTAAATGGGATACCAGGAGACCTGCTTCCAGGGGCCACCCAGGGGGTCACGGGGACCCCTTGTAGCATTTGGTGCCACGTGGCGCCTGTAAACGTCCTGCAAACACGGGGCTGTTTACGAGGGATGGTGCTACTCCTCATGGTCAGCCTGGGGGGAGGGGTCCCCCGCTCCTCCCTGACACCCCGCGGGCCTTCTCTCCTGCCTGGAGGTCACAGAGGGGAAGGTCAGTGAGAAGGATGCTGAGTCTGCTCATCCCAGGTTCCCAGCGGGACGCAGGTATGCTAGAGAGTCGTGATGACAAGGGCTGGCGCTTAGGAGGCTGGTTAGAAAGGGTGTACCCGCGTGTGCACACATGTGTCAGTGCATGCGTGCATATTTATGTGCCCACCTTTGTGTGTGTGCACATGTGAGTCTGCATGCACGTGTGCATGTTCGTGTGTGCACATCTTTGTGCACATGTGGGCGTGTGCTACACGTGTCTGTGCATGCATGTGTGCATGTTGGGATCTGCGAATTTTTGAGTGTGTGTGCATGTGTTCACACACGTGTCAGCGTGTGCACACATGCATGTTTGTGCGCACGTCTATGTATGAATGTGTGCTCACAAGTGTGCGTCTGTGCACACACGTTTGTGTGCACATCTATGTGTGACTGTGTTCACACATGTGCATCTGTGCACACACGCATGTTTGTGTGCACATCTATGGGTGAGTGTGTGCTCACAAGTGTGCATCTGCACACACACATGTTTGTGTGCACCTCTGTGTGACTGTGTTCACACGTGTGTCTGTGCACACGCATGTTTGTGTGCACATCTATGTTCACACGTGTGCATCTGTGCACACACGCATGTTTGTGTGCACACCTTTGTGCAAGTGTGTGTGCATGCGTGTTGGTGATGAGATCCTCAGCTCCTGAGGCTGACAGTCGGGGGAACCCAGGGCCGAGCGGGTCTGAGGTGGGGAGGGTGGGGGCGCCCGAGTGCCGCGGCCAGTCTGCGTACGCACACGCGTTGGGAGAGCCGTGGGGCAGCGGCAGGTAGGAGCCGGCGCGCCAGGACCGCGTGCGGAAGCTCCTCTTGCACTTGCCGCAGTCGGGGCCCGTGGTGTTGTGCTCACACTCGCACTGCAGGCTGCCCTCGCGCACGGAGCACAGGTTGGCGTGCAGGTTGCACTTGCACCTGGGGGGACACGGAGGGGGCAAGGCATCAGTGAATGTGTAGGCGGGCTGCTCTGGCTCCCTGGAGGGCCGGGAGAGTGCTGGGGGGGCCCAGAAGGGACCCTCGACGCCACCTATGCAACCTGCCAAGACCCTCCTTTGGGACAAGTACCCCTGATGCCCCATTCTGAGTCCTTCCAGAAAGAGGTGCCCCTGGCTCCTGCCTCTCACGGGTTTGTCCCAGATGCTGTATTTTTAGTAACACAGCTTTGGATCACTGTGGCTCTCAACCATGGTGGTTGGCAGGTAGCAGGAGTTCCTTGCCCCTGGTTGCATGGCCCTGGCCCCAGGTGGCACCCCTGCTCTTGGCTGTGGCCCACACCCATGCCCTTGAGGGCAGAAAGAAGCCCCGATTCCCAAACCCCTGTCAATTCATCCACACATGTATTATTCATTTGTTCATTCAAATATTTATAGGCAACTCATCATTCTGAAACCAGTAAATAAAGGGAAAGAATCAAGCATTTGTCTTCTGTGTCCTATATAAAGTGTACCTCCATGTAACCAACGGTTGATGAGGGGATGTTTCTTTTTATAGAAGCAGTCCAGCTGCTAATTGAAGAAGGATAGATAGAAAGTCACCATGCAGCATCCCTTACTGAATGGATGGCGGTGGGCACAGAGCATCAACAGAGACGCCCGGAGAAAAAACTTCCTAGTAGAAGGATACACCGCACCCTGTCAAGACAAATCTTGTCAAGACAGTCTTGTCAAGACAAATCAAACTTGGATCTGATCAATGCTCTGGAGCAGATTCTGGATCAGCTATGAATTCATAGGGAATACAAAGGACAGAGAAACATACTAAACAACACCAGGCGGGGAATGAAGTCAGCAAAAGCCAGAAGCAATGACATAGCTTCTAGGACTGATGAATTGCAAGGGGGGCAAAACTTGATAGAGAGGGAGGAGGAACCCAGGTTTGTTCAAGGGCAAAGCAACCAAGGGCAAGACTGGACCTCATCTGGGCCTTGGTTCAAATAAGCCCTAGACTCAGATAAACAAAGCGTACTTGTGAGACACTTTGAGCACTGACCACATTTGGTGTGTTAGTTGCTCAGTTGTGTCTGACTCTGCAGCATCATAGATTGTAGCCTGCCAGGCTCCTCTGTCCATGGGATTCTCCAGGCAAGAATACCGGAGTGAGTAGCCATTCCCTTCTCCAGAGGATCTTCTTGACCCAGGGATCAAACCTGGGTCTCCTGCACTGCAGGTGGATTCTTTACAGTCTGAGCCACCAGGGAAGCCCAATATTAAGTTAACGTTTATTAAGCGCAGTGATAGTATTATGATTCTGTTTTTAAAAGTCCTTATCTCTAGAGACACACAAATATTTACAGATAAAGTGATCTGATGTCTGGGGTCTGCTTCAGAATAACGCAGAAAGGGAGAACATGGGAGAGATGCAGACAAAACGAGAAAGGCTATGAGTTAATTGCTGAAGTTGGGTGACAAGTATGTGGCAGTTCATTACAAGAGATTCTATTTTTGTATGCATGTTGGAAAACCTCTGTAATAAAAGTTAGAGAGAGAGAGAGAGAGTGCTCTACATTCTGATATGGGAAGATTTCCAAGATATATTGTCAATATTTGTAAAAAGCAGAATAACATGTTTGGTAGAACATTCTTTTTATTAAAATAAGCAAAGAAAAATATTTATAGGGCACCTGTTATGTGCCAGACTTTTATCTGGGAATGGTAAGTACAATGGTTGGTAAAGCAGATGGGGTCCGTATTCCGATGGATCATATCTTCCATCAGGGAGACAAGGGGAAAAAAATCAGTGGTGAGGGAGGTGCAGGGGGCTGAATAATAGGTCGAGCCCAAGGGATTTGAAGGGCAGTGGAGGGATCGATATGACACTGTCATGGTGGATCCATGACGTTAGGCATTTGTCAAAACCCACAGAACCCAGACAGCATCGAGGCAGAGCCCTAATGTCAACCGTGGACTTGAGTAGATGATGACGTATCAGTAGCGGTTCACCAACTGTAACAAATGTATCACAGGAAAGCAAGATGTTAATAGTCTAGGTATTAGGATCCCTCTGTGCAATCCACTTAGTTTTCTGTAAACCTAAAACCTAAAGCTCCACGAAGACTTAAAATAATAATTACGCCAATCTTTTAAATTATAACATCAATGTCAGTTGTCATTGGTGCCCATGTGTAGTACAAAGGAGAGGGGATCGTGGGGTCTCAGTCTGAGCAGGGAGCAGGATAGGCTTCCAGGAAGAACAATTTAAATCTGAGACCTGCAAGAGTATCAAGAGCTACTCCGGCAAGGAGGGGAGAACCTTCTGGAAGAGACAAGAGCATAAGGGAAGACCCCCCTCCCACACACACACTGCCCTGGGGCTGAGAAGAGCTCAACCGATGAGGTCGGAGATGAGATGGGATGAAAGAGGGGAGGAGGAGGCCAGACCTGACACGGAGGCTGGATTCCGTTCTGGAAGCCCTGGGAAGGTCAGAGGTGTCCTGCTCTGGCTCATATTTTAGATGTCACATGGCTGCTCCATAGAGGATGCTTTGTCTGGGAGACCAGAGCCGGGGCACGGTGTGGGGGTTACGTGGCAGGGAGGAAGCCATGCCCGGCTGGCAGCAGAGGGGGGCAGTGGCCTGGACGAGGGTGGAGGCACCTGTGTCCCACCAGTGATGCCCAGCATGGGCAACATTCCCCACCGCTGGCTCCCAGCATCTCCAAGACTGTTCCCTGAAAGCTTACCCAGCATTTCTCCTTCAGCTCACAATTCCCCCTTCTCGTCACACCTCACCTCCCACTCAGAGATGCTCCTCCCGGACAGAGCATCCCCCCTTAGCCTCTGCTTACCCACATGATGAATATTTAACTCCCTGCGTCTTCCTGCCTCATAAATCTGTCCTGCCAGACCCTTCATCCCGGCTCTCACTGCCCCCACCCACTCCTGCCCTCCTTGTCCCCACCTGACTGGAACACCGCTGTGAGGCTGCCCTTCCAGGGCAAGGATGCCGAACAGGGGGTTGAGGGAAGCTGCTTGCCAGGACTCCAGCAGCCCCGCGGCTCTGAGTTAACCTGCTGCCTGCTGGCTTCAGAAGCGTCAGGGCCGCCTTCTGTAGTTTCCTCTTTAAATTTTAATAATTTTCTGTCGATGCGTTGCATTTTCATTTTAATTCAGTTCAAGAGCTTTTTCTTTTTTGGGCTGCATGGCATGGTGAATCTTAGCTCCTGGACCAGGGATTGAACTCCTACACCCGGCTGCCAGTGGAAGCTCAGGGTCTTAACCGCTGGGCTGCCAGGGAAGACCCCGCCTTCCTTCTTATAATTTATCTCTGCCATTGGATCATCTTGCAGGATGGTTATGGAAATTAGAGACAGCCATGCTATGGGGTATTATAAAGCCATTAAATATTTCTTTCCTGGTGGCTCAGCGGTAAAGAATCCGCCTGCAGTGTGGAGACCTGGGTTCGATCTCTGGGTCAAGAAGAACCCCTGGAGAAGAAAATGGCAGCCCATTCCAGTATTCTTGCCTGGGAAATCCCACGGATAGAGGAGCCTGGTGGCCTATAGTTCATGAGGTCACAAAAGAACCAGACATGACTTAGCGACCAAACATTTTGTTGTCAGAGGCTATTTCAAGTCCAGGGAAACATTCCTAATAACATATGAAAAGACCAAAATTAGTGAGTGTTTGCTGTGTGCCAATGGGTATCTCATTTGACCTTTGAATGGCTACCAGAGCTGGTATTACCATCACCTTCACTCTAAAGACGAGGAAACAGAGGCTCAGAGAGATTAAGTATCTTGCCCAGAGTCACAGGGCTGCCCCAAAACTGACCGGGACTGGAACTCAGAGATGTCCAGCTCTGGAGTCCAAGAGGTGAATATGGGTTAGAATATGGATGGTAAAAAAAAGTATGACACCAAACTGTATGTATTATAGTGCTATGGACTGAGCTGTGTCACTCTCAAATTCATATGTTGAAACCCTAACACTCAGTGCAACTCTATTTGTCTTTGGACTTCCCTGGTGGCTCAGACGGTAAAGCATCTGCCTACAGTGCAGGAGACCCAGGTTCAATCCCTGGGTCAGGAAGATCTCCTGGAGGAGGAAATGGCAACCCACTCCAGTATTCTTGTCTGGAAAATCCCATGGATGGAGGAGCCTGGTAGGCTATACAGTCCCCGGGGTTGCAAAGTGTCAGACACGACAGAGCAAGTCATATCTGACAGAGTCCTTAGAGGGGAAATTAAAGTTAAATGAGGTCAGAAGGGTGGGGCCCTAATCATATAGGGTTAGTGCCCTTATAAGAGGAGCAATGGACCCTGGAGTTCTCTCTATCACATGAGGACACAGTGATAAGTTGACCATCCTCAAGCCAGAAAGAGGGGTCTCACCAGAACCTGACCCTGCCAGCATCTTGATATGGGACCTCTAACCTCCAAAATTGTGAGAGAATAAATAAATGTTTGTAGTTAAAGCCTCACACTCTGTGGGACTCCATTAGGGCAGCCCAAGCAGATTATTATCAGACTATGGGCTTCCCAGGTGGCACTAATGGTTAAGGATCCACCTGACAATGCAGGAGACTAAGAGATTTGGGTATGGTTCCTGGGTTGGGAAGATCCCCTGGAGGAGGGCATAGCAACCCACTCCAGTATTCTTGCCTGGAGAATCCCATGGACAGAGGAGTCTGGTGGGCTATGGTCCATAGGGTCACAAAGAGTCGGACATGACTGAAGCGACTTAGCAAGCACACACGTATCAGACTATAATCAGCTTCTGATTGTGTGTAAGTTCACACCTGAAACACCAGCAGACAATGCATCTCGGTACTCCTGTGGTTGTCTAGGGAGGGAGGGGATGGGATTGTAAATGATTTCTATTTCCTTCTTTGTCACTTTGCATGTTCCTTACATCCTCTACAGTGAGCAGGTGTTACTTTGGTAAGCAGAAAACAGACGAGACTTGGAAACCTGAAATCAGGCCAGGCTGGTTCCTGAGCTCACCCAGGTATTTCCTTCCAGGAGGAGAAGCAGGTCTATCAGGGTCCTGTTTGGGAAGCCATCGCTTCATGTTACATGTGACGCTCATGACTCTCGATTCCCAGGTCCACAGATGTCCGGTGAATTCTCTGGACTAGAATTCTGATGCATCAGCTGGTGCTAACGTCTATGCTGTTTTAATGCCATCTTCCCTGCACCCTGGCCCTGTCAGGTTTTACTGCAGCACAAAGCTGAAATAAACAGAGCTTGAGAAAGTCTGTTCCCTGTTTCTCTGGAGCTCCAAACTACTACCACACATGTACTGTGGGCCTTATACGCTAGGTTCTGGGAAAGGCACAGAGAGGGGTGGGCAGGCCCCAGCTGGCACTGAGGACCCTTCTTCCTGGAAACATTAGACCCAAAGATGGTCCATGGCAAAGAAAAATTCTGTGTTTGAATCATATTGGTCAATACATATGATGCTCTCCTAATGCTGTCCTACCCTGCTCCTTGATTGCCCCCTCCACCCAGGGCTTCCCTGGTGGCTCAGACAGTAAAGAATCTGTTCTGCCTGCAATGTAAGAGACCCGGTTTGATCCCTGGGTTGGGAAGTTCTCCTGTTGGAGGAAATGCCTACCCAAGGAAATTTTCCTTGCCTGGGAAATCCCATGGACAGCAGAGCCTGGAGGGCCACAGTCTATGGGGTTGCAAAGAGTTGGAAACAACTGAGTGACTAACACTTTCACTTTTACTTTTTTACCCAGAGTCCTAGTGTACATTAGCACATCAAAGGCTCTGACAAGTCCTGCAGGAAAGAAAACTGCTGACTAAAGTTTGCTGGCAAAACCCATTTGACCTCGGAAGGTTTTAATTTTTTTCATCTGAATTCCTATTTAACATCCCACGGAGCTAGCTGGAGAGGAACGCCCCAGCTGTGTGGAAGCAGGAATGACCCTCTGGCTGGAAGGATCAGATATTTTAGATATCAGCTACAGAAAGAAAAGACCACCATCTTAACTTTGGGTGATAACACTGACGTTGGCTTGTTAAAAATTTGTTAAAGGGCAGCTGAATCTGAGAAGCGTATTGTAATTATGACAGATGAGAGTCAGAGAATGAGAGACCTGGACAGGCCTGGCAGGGGTGAAGGGTACTGGTTGGGAGAAGCCTGTCCAAGGTCACGCAGTTTAAAGGCCACTCCAGATCCAAATCCAGACAACTCTCCCTAAGCCCGGCTCTGCCCCACCCCATGCTGGCCATCCCCTCCCACCATCTTCATCTCCCAGAGGGTGCCTTGGCTTCTCTGCCTGCCCTGGTTGAGCCCTGGAATGAGTATGGAGAGAAGTTCCGTGCTGGGCAGGGCTGCCAGGAGGAGCCCACGCGGCGTGGAGGAGGGTTCCCCAGGGCTGGCACAGAAACAGAACCCAGTCGATGGAGCGGCTTCTCAGACTTTGTGACTTGTGCGGGGAAGCTCGGGGTGATGCTGCCTCTGTGTGTGTGTGTACATGTGTGGGGGGCGCTCTCCTTTCTGGCTCTCTCTGTGTCCCTCCACGTCTCTCCATGTCTCTATCTCTCGCTGTCTCTGTCCACCGCAATTCTGATCCTGCTTTCCTCTGGACCTCTGCACATGCTGTTCCCTTTGCTGGACGCGCTGCCAGGCTCTGCTCCTTTCTCCTAATGCTAACGCCTGGTGAGAGTGTCAAGTTCAAGGCCAGATGCCACTTCTGCAGGCAGGCCTTTCATGATCCTGCCTCGATCAGCCCCTGCTACCCCCTCCCTTGTCCCAGTGTTCATCGTGATCAGCGCCATCTCCCAGAGTGGACCACGCGAGATGGCTGGGAGATATGTGAGTATGAGCTTCAGAACAGTTTAATAGTTTTTGTTTAGCTTTGGTTACACGGCTTCTCTGATAACTTGGCTGGTAAAGAATCTGCATGCAATGAGGGAGACCTGGGTTCGAATCCTGAGTTGGGAAGATCCCCTGGAGAAGGGATAGGCTACCCACTTCAGTATTCTGGCCCAGAGAATTCCATGGTCTGTATTGTCCATGGGGTTGCCAAGAGTCCGACACGACTGAGTGACTTTCACTCTGATTACACAGTAATTTTTCAAGGGACAAATTCACCAAACCTGGCAATCTCAGAAATACTATTGCCTAAGTGAGGCCAAAGTTTAAAAGCATATTCATTTAAAAACATCAGTAAGTAAACAAATCATGTGAGATATCCTTATGCAAAAGACTGATATTACAACTCAACCTCATGCCATCAACAAAACAAAATTGATCAAAAACCTGTATGTAAGAGCTAAAACTAGATAACTCTGAAAAAGAAACAGGGCTAAACCTTTGCGATGTTGGATTAAGCAATGGTTTCTTACACGTGACGCTGAAAGTACAAGCCACAGAAGGAAGAATAGACACTGGACTTCATCAAAATTACATACTTTTGTGTTCCAAGGGGAAGCCATCAGGAAAGTGAAAAAACACACAGAATGGGAAAAAGATCTTGCATTATTAACTGAATCCCTGTGAAAACCTGGAAGGCATCATTCTTCCCATTCTACAGGTGAGGAAGTAAGACTGGTAGGTCAAGCGCCACGAGTCACCCCAGGCCTCTGGGCGGAAGAGGCTGGATTTGAACCCAGAACTGCTAGGTGCGATACTCAGGTTTCATCACCACTCTACTCCCGGTGTCTCTCAGCACTCCTTTTATCTTGATTCTACCTGGATGATGAAGACCGGGGGAAGGGCCACTGTGCTGATCCTCTAAGTCCATCACCAATTCCGAGGCCCAGCCTTGGCCAAGGAAACCAGAAGAAAGAAATTCCCTTTCCTGCCTTCTTTCCCAACACCAGCTGCTGCCTGCCTCTAGAACGAGGCAGGTGGTACAGACTCGCGGCTGCACCTCTGGCCCAGACACTTCTCCTGCATCAATGGGATCAATTTTCCCAAGGAATTGCTTTCTGAATTTGACCTTTGAGAACCATCAGTCTCACCAGAAAACCATCACCTGAGCCACCTGACCCGGCTACACAGCACTTTTCGGCACATCCATCAGGAAGCATTATTTAATAATGAACAAAAGGGACGGTGCAAGGCCGGCCAGCCCACGGGACCTGCCACTGGCCAGCAGTCCCCCTCTGCCCCCCAACCCTGCCCATCAGGATCTGCTGCCCTCCCCATCACAGAATGCCAGGGCTCTGACCCTGTGGACGGCGGTGGGAGTGGCTCGGAGAGAAACGGAGTGGGGGAGGGGCAGAGATGCTGAGTCAGCAGCCAGAGCACTAAGCAGATTCCTTGCTCAGGTTTTGCCTGGGTGACTTTGAGCAGGTCCAATTGCACATGGAAGGGCTGAGTTACATCTGAGCTTTTCAAGTTTACTATTCAGTTGTTTGTGGTGCCTGACACACTGTCTTGGTACCCAGCACACAGTGGGACACAGTGCGCTCTAATCAACAGCGGCTGAAGGAAGGAAGGAAGGAAGCACGGGAGGGAGGAGATGCTGCACAGACGCTCTCTGCACAGCACCCGGCCTGGAAGGCCAGGCACCGCCCGGCTAGAGCAGTGTGGCGGCGGTGGCCGGCCTCGGGGTCTTAGTCTCCTGGTAAAACTGGGGACTTGACGGCTCCCGTGGGGCTGGGCAACTGAGAGGACGAGGATGGGCTGGCATGGGGGCAGTGCTCAGCACAAGGTCGGGCACATAGCCAGCCTTCCATATACGCCAGCTGCGTTATCCTTGTAATGGCCCACAAGTGACATTGGTGGGAATCTGTGGATTCCTAGGAACAAAGACTGTCCTTATCGGACAGGTGCCCAGCTCCATGGGACAGTTCCCCTCATCTGAGCTATCTTGCCAACACCCTACCCTAGAACCCCTCTTGGCAGCCAGCAGAAATGCCCCCCATCAATTGACTATTCTCCAGGTCCCTGGGGGCCCCCACAAGGAGGACACGCCCAGTGTCTTAGAGTTGCTTCCCTGAAGGGCCTCCTGTCACTACCGTTGCCAGATTTAGCAAATAAAAATACAGAATCCCTGGTTAAACTTGAATTTCAGGTAAACAGGAAAAATTTTCAAGTATAAGCACAGGTGGGTCTCAGAGATACCATGGGTTCAGTTCCAGACCAATGAAGCAAATACAGCAATAAAGGGAGTCACACGATTTTTTTGGTTTCTCAAAGAATATAAACGTTCTGTGCAGGGACTTCCCTGGCAGTCCAGTGGTTGGGAGTCCACCTGCCAATGCGGGGGACATCGGTTTGATCACAGGTCTGGGAAGATCCCACAAGCCGAGGGGCAGCTAAGCCTGAGAGCTGCAGCGACTTGAAGACTTAGAGCACAGCTTTCTGAAGGAACTGCTCTGCAACGAGAAGACCCCACACTGCAACGAAGGGTAGTCCCCATGCGCCTCAACCGGAGAAAGTCTGTGCACAGCAACAAAGACCCCGAGTGGCCAAAACAGCTAACCCTACACTACACTGTAGTCTGTTGAGCGTGCAGCAGCAGTATGTCTACAAAAATGTACAGACTTTAACTAAAGAAGTACTACATTTTGGAAAGCGCTAGCCCTCATCTGAGCCTTTGGTGAGTCATAGTAGTAACGTCACAGACCGATGATCACCACAACACATGTAATAACAATAAAAGTTTGAAATAGCGTTAAGAATTACCAAACCAAAAAAAAAAAAATCAAAAAGAAAAAAAGAATTACCAAACAATGACACAAAGACCTCAAGTAAGCAAGTAAGTGAAAGCCGCTCAGTCGTGTCCGACTCTTTGTGACCCCAAGGACTTCTCCATGGAATTCTCCAGGCCAGAATACTGGACTGGGTAGCCTTTCCCCTCTCCAGGGGATCTTCCCAACCCAGGGATCAAACCCAGGTCTCCCACATTGCGGGCAGATGCTTTACCAGCTGAACCACAAGCCAAGCCCCTGTATGCTGGAGTGGGTAGCCTATCCCTTCTCCAGGGGATCTTCCTGACCTAGGAATCGAACCGGGGTCTCCTGCATCGCAGGCAGATTCTTTACCAGCTGAACCACCAGGGAAGCCCTAAAAATGCTGAGGGGAAATCAGTGCCAACTGACTTCCTACATGCAGGGCTGCCAGGAAGCTTCCACTTGTGAGAAACACAGCACCTTCGAAGTTCAATAAAGCCAGAGCAATAAAACAAGCTTTGCCCACATGTCCCACGAAATATTTGGGACACGCTTGCACTACAGACGCTGTGAATGCTGTGGCTTATCTGAGATTCAGATTTGGCCCCGCAGCTGCGTTCATGTGGCAGCCCCCCGCCCCCGCCACCCCTGCTCCCCCTCATGGTGAACCACGGCCCTCTGCCCGACCCCCGATCCCTTTCAAGGCCTGGCCTGGAATGTCCCTGCCCACTCACCTACCAGAAGCTGGTCCGGCTGCCAGCCCGCCGTCCAGAGAGGGGGGCACAGCTGCCTCCCCCCTAAATCGCTAAGTCCTTGCTTGTTCTCCAGTTGATGAGTCCCTAACGAGCCCCAGGGGAGGACCAGGAGGGACTGGAGGTGGGGCTGAGCCTCACCTCCTGGAGCAGGCCATCACACACAATCCAAGTTCTCGGGGAGGAGACTGACATGCGGACTTCACCCCATCCTGTCTACCCGCCGGGCCCGGCTGGGGGTCTGACAGCCGCTCAAAGCACGAAGCTCTCATCAGGACGGCAGGGGCGCCAGCCTGTGCCAGGAGCCAGCGCACCCTGCCCCACGGGGAGGGGCGGGCAGTGCCCAAGAGCTGCTGGCGGGAGCGCCATCTGGACATGGGCCTGGCACCGGGGCTCCATGAAATTCGTGAGCTGGGCCCTCCCCTCTCAGGGTGAGAGAAGCCGGGGTTTGGAGAGCCTCCCAGACAGGAGGGCGGAGGAATGTAGGTCAACTCCTGGCTGCCGAAAGACCGGAAAGAGTGATGTCATCGGTTTCTGGGGGAAAGAGGGGGAAGTGGTGAGTTTGGGTGACAAGAGATCTGGGTGCTTGGAACTGGGAGGGGAGGAGGGGGGCGGGGCTGGCCCCCCTCAACGATCAACCCTGCTGGGATTTCAGGGCACTCCTGGGTGTGCCCAGGTTGGGGGGCACGCGGGGGAGCCCAGGACCCCAGGGGGTTCTTGGTAATTGCCCACCTCTGCCTGGCACTTCCCCCACTTCTTTTACCATTTGTCCAAACGTCATTGCATACGGAGCCTTCTGGGGAAGGATGGGCGTATTCCTGACACCTTGGAGGCTAGAGTTGCTAGAAACAAACTTCTATTTTAAAGCCACCAGCAGTGTCTTCCCGTCTCTCTTGCCAGAGAGAGCGTTCATCTCTGGGGAAAGACTGTTCTTTTGTTTGGGGAGAAAGATTTCAGTGGGCTGCTGGGTGTGCAGGGAAGCAAACCTCATGCCTCCGCTGGCCTGGGGATGTTAGCAGGTGAGGGCGGACACGTCGGGGAGAAGGCTGACCCCAAGAAGGGCACGGCCCTCAAGGAAGAGCTCATGCACTGGGGTTGGGGGCCTGGACCCTAAGGAGGAATGGGAGGCCAAGGGAGGCGGCTCGGGGCTCATGAGAGGGGCGGTCCAGGGGCTATCCCTCCCGGGCAGCAGATGGCCAAGGCCAGCGGCTGGATCTCAGGGTCATTGTTGGCTAATGGCCATTCTTTGAAGTGTCCCCTTTGTACATGACCATTCTCATTGACTCGCCCCAGGTCCGAGTCCACCTATGATGGATCACTGTGGCCTGAGGGTGCCAGACCTTTAGGGGGTTAAGGGAGAGACCGTGTTCTTGGCTGGTGAGAGGGACCAGCAGGGAGAGACTGGCATGCATCAAGGAAGCAAGCAATGGTCAGGAGAAATGCCTGGAGAGGATGGATCTAGAGGGGATGAGGGGGGCTTCCCTTCTGGTCCAGCAGTTAAGCCTCCATGCTTCCAATATAGCGGGCAAGAGTCGGATCCCTAGTGGGGGAACTAAGACCCCACATACCGCACAGTGCGACTAAGAAATAAAAATAACAGGGAATTCCCTGGCAGTCCAGTGGTTACGATTCCAAGCTCTCACTCTTGAGGGACTGGGTTCAATTCCTGGTCGGGGAACTAAGATCCCACAAGCCAAACAGCGTGATGGCCAAAATATAAAACAAAAGAGGTGATGAGTGATGAGGATAGTTGGGGATCCCTGGTGAGGGATACTGGACTCATAGAGAATCTGTGGAGTGGGGGCAGAACTAGGGCATTATCGGGAAGGGGACTCCTAGGTGCTGGAGAACTTGAACCATCTGGGTCAAAAAAGTGCGAGTCAGGGCCCGAGACCCCGAGAAGAGGGGAGACTGAGCGCCGAGCCGCAGGGCGCGGGTGTGCGAGACCTCGGCTGCTGGGCATGACCCGACGCGTTCAGGGTGACGTGGATAAACGCTGGCTGCTGGATCTCCTGGAACGCAGTCGGGCAGGCAATCAAGTTCATTGGCCAAATCAGATTTGGGCTCCTGTGCGAAGTCCTTTTGTATTAAGTGCTTTAACGGACATCAACTCCCCCAGTCTACTGATAAATCCTATTACCCATTATAAGGCCAGAGGCAGCTCCTCGGCCAGCAGGAAGCTGATAGAAGGGTGCTGGGGGGACTCGGGCGTGTGGCTTGGGGGAGACACGGTGTGTGTGTGTGACCGGGCTGGTGGACTAAAGCAACATCATCTCTTCGTCTGTGGGAGAGCCCAGCGCCCTGGAGGGAAGGGACAGACCTGGTGGGGAGGGGGTGCTGGCGGGGGGGTGGGGGAGGAGAAACATGAGGCGCACTGGGTGTGCTGGGGGAAGCAGAGGGGTCAGAGGGATGGGGTGGGTGTCAACAGATCCGTTGGTTTAGTTGCCCCACCTCCTGGCTCCCAGATTCCAAATGCTCCCTTCTCTGAAAGAATTACTGACCCATTTGTTCGTGTAAATAAGTTCATTCGTTCATGAATCAATTCCCCAAATACATAGCCTGCCTCCCGGGTTCTCGGTGCTGGCCTTACAGTCTCACAGGTCGAGAACACAGACCCAGACCCTGTTCTTGCAGAGCATGGAGCTTGGGGTGGGGAAGGGGACGCAGCTGGGTGTAAGCATGGCTGCTAGGCTACAGCTGTGAATGCGCAGTGGGATTGCTGTGCTCCTAGAAGGCCCGAGAAGGGAGCGGAGAGGATGGCCACCTGGATCTCAGCCTCTGGGGGCCCCATAGAGGTGCTCTCTGAGCCAATGAGGAATGAGGAGTTTGCCAAACAGCAGGGGTGGGGGTGGGCAGTCTGTGTCCCAGGAAGAAGCAACAGCTCAGAGGCAAGTCAGAGGGACCCTGCTCTGGGCAGGGGGCTGATCTGCCAGAACGCAGAGCCCAGCATGCCCAGGGAGGTGGGGAGAAGGGTCTGTGGTCCATGGGGATGGAGTTTCTAAGTCAACGGGAAACTGCCAAAGGGTACTGTTCAGGGAAGTGGCGTGACCGGGCTTGGGTTTGGAGATAACCTCTGCGTGGAAAGGGGCGGGCCAGTCATCTCCCCAAGCAAGCTCCTGACAGAGTGTGTGTCTCTGGGCAGGGGTAGCGAGGGGTCCATGTAGGAAAGGCTGAGGCTGACGGACGGGGACTGGGATGGGAGGTGGTCAGTCCAGAGGTGGGAAACTGGTCAGAATGGCCATCGTCAAGAAGTCTCTAAATAACAAACGCTGGAGAGAGTGCGGAGAAAAGGGAACCCTCCTACACTCTTGCGGGGAATGTAAGCTGGTGTAGTCACTATGGAAAACAGCATGAAGGGTCCTTAGGAGACTACAAATAGAGCTACCACACGATCCAGCAACCCCCCTCCTGGGCATATACCCAGATGAAACTGCAGTTCAAAAAGATGTGTGCACTATTTACAAGCAGCCAAAACACGGAGACAGCCTAAACGTCCGTCGACAGAGGAGTGGACGAAGGAGACGTGTGTGTTCACAGTGGACTGCTCCTCAGAGAGAGGGGCGAGTGATGCGTTTGCAGCGAGGATGGACCTAGAGCTGATCACACTGAGTCAGTCAGAAAGAGAACCACGAATACCAGTCGAAACCACTCCTACGCGGAAGCTAAAATATGACACAAATGAACCGGTCTACGAATCAGAACCAGGCACCCAGAACAGACTTGTTGCCAAAGGGGAGGGGCTTAGGGGAAGATGGAGTAGGAGTTTGGGGTTCGCTGCTGGAAGCTTTTATATACAGAACAGATAAACAGGAAGGTCCTACCGTATAGCACAGGGGACCACATCCAACATCCTATGAGAAACTCTAAATAGCCCATGAGAAACCATAATGAAAAAGAACACGCTTAAAACATGTATGCATACGTCTAACTGAACCGCGTTGCTGAACACCAGAAATCAGCACAGCAGTGTAAATCAACTATACTTCAATGCAAAAAAAGGGGGAGAATCCCGAAGTAGCCATTTCCCCAGAGTGGAAGGAGACAACTGCAAATGGGGGGAGAGGCCCCCCAGACTCCCCAAGGCCGGAGCAGGCCTGGCTGAGGCTCCTCGATGACCCTGGGCTGCTGAGAAAGCCCCAGCTCCGTCCTCCAGGTCGGCTTCTGTGAGCAGGGTGCAGGGCGGCCGTGGGGCATGTGAGGTGTTTGGGACTGAGGCTTGCAGAAGCGGATTCCCACATGGAGGTGTGGGTGCAGCCTGGAGGGGTGCAAACAAGGGAGCACCAGTGAGTCTGAAGTGTGCTTGACCCCCCCACAGCCCGCCCCAGGCTCCCTCTAAGGGGTAGGGAGGCGGGCAAGCCAAGGCAGCAGCAGAACAGGACCTCGCAATTAGCCTGGAATTGACCTGCTTCTTCCCCAGTCGGATTTCCCCTGTCTGGCCCTGTCTGTCCGGCCCGCCTCATCAGCCCCGCTTACAGATCACCGGGCTGGGGGCGGGGCACAGGAAGCTGCCTGGTCCTCCACACTCCCTGAGATGCTGTTGGCACTAAGGCTCTTCCAAGGTCACTACCTCTAACAAGAAAGCAAGTTTCTCTTTCCTGCACACCCAATGACTCATGAAGCGGGCGGGGCAGAGAGCCGGAGAGGAGCAGAGATCCAGGCATTCATCTTGGCCGCAGTGGGTCCTCCAGGGGAGCGATGTATCCGTGGAAAGGGGGTTTGGCTCCCCTGACTACGTAGTGACTCCTTATGAGTAACAGGGGCACCCAGCTCCGGAGCGCCTACTGCATGTTGTCGGGTCTCGAGTTGAAGACCTGCAGTTCTCAGACCGTGCTCAAAATGGCAGGATCCCATTTCACAGATGGGGAAACTGAGGCCCAGGGAAATGGAAGAGACTTGACCCGCCACAAACTAGTGAATGGAAGAAGAGTCTGAATTGAAACGCGGGCTTCTCTTTGACACCCAGATGGGCCGCCACTGACTCACTGGAGCCCGGAGGATGACTGCTCTTGGTTACTGTGAGGATATGGGGTCCTTAGAGACGTAAGAAGTGGGGGTTTCTGGCTTAACCATTGTCTGTCAGCCTGCCCCTGTTCTCATCTCCTTCCACACTGTGGCAGAGACCCCTCCATCCCCCTAGGCCCTCCACCCCACCTGACTGATTTCTCCCGCACGTCCCCCTTCTGCCCCTCTCTGTACTGTCAGCACCCCAGGGTGCTGTGGTCCCTCCTTTTCAGGAAGAATCTTCTCCTTCCCCCAGACTCCCCATCAGCTCCTGCCCTGTTTCCCAGGTCCCTCTCAGGATCAAATTTCTTGAAAGCCTTATCAGCACTGCCTTCTCTTTCCTACTCCTCACTCATTCTTTGAAAATTTTCTGCATTCATCCTGGAATCCAGCCAACCTGGCCTTCATCCCCGATTCCCCCAAATCTGCCCCTTCAAGGCCACCTTTGACCTCCCTACTGCTAAGTCCAGGACCCACCTTCCTGTCCTCTGTCCGGACCCCGCAGTGACATTGGACACTGACGCCCCCTGGACCTGCTCCTCCTGCTGGGCTCTGGGGCACTGTCCTTCCAGATTTCCTCTCCCTGCGGCTCCTCGTTCTCCGTGCCCTGCCTTCACTGTCTAGTTTCCCCAGGCTCCATCCCCGGTCAGCCCTCATCTTTCTCCTCTGTCTCAGAGCCTCACACGCGCCCGTGGTGTCAGATGTCACTGTGAAGCCCAGGACTCCTGGTGCCCAGTGCCGCCTGCCCTTCAGACTTGGACGTCCAGAGGCTCCGACCTCAAGGGCATCTCACAGCAACAGGTGCAAAGAGAACTCTGTCTTCCTCTTCGGGGACAGCCACTCGGGAAAACTGATCCCCAGTTTCTTTGAAAGTTAAACGCACACTTATCATATGAACCCACCACTCCACACCTGGGGATTCACTCAAGAGAAATGAAAGCTTATGCTCACTCCCGATCCTTCACACGAGTGTTCAAGGCAGCTCTGTTCATAGCTGCCCCAAACTGGAAGCGACTGAAATTCCCTTTGACAGGTGGATGTCTTAGGGGACCGTTGACCAAAACTGCCCTCCTTGCCTCCGCAGGGGGTGTCCCCCACCACCTGAGCCCTGACATCAGTCAGTGCTCCCAGCCACCTTTCCTGTGATTTCCCTGTTTGCTGCCTTCCCAGCAACCTGAATCATCCGTGGTGGTTTCCTTCATTTCTGATTCCCTGCAGGACTGCAAACCCTGAGGGGCTGTTGAACACGACGTGCCTGGCTGTGTTGGACACCATAATACATATTGCTATGGACGGAGCTGTGTCCCCCAGAAAGACAGATTGAAGTTCTAACCTCTGGTGCTTGTGACTGTGACCTGATATGGACATAGGGTCTTTGCAGATGTGATTAAGATACAAACTAAGGTGAGGCGATACCGGAGTAGGACGAGCCCTTAGTCCAATCTGACTGCTGCTTTTCTAAGAAGAGAAGACACATGGAGAACACCCTAAGGAGACAGACGAACAGAGAGAAGGCGGCCACGCGAAGACAGAAAGGATGGGGCGAAACATCTACAGTCAGGGGATGCCAAAGATGCTGGCTCCCCATCACAGTTAGGGGCCAGACTCTCCCCAACAGCTTTCAGGGAGAGCACAACCCTGCCAACACCTTGATTTCAGACTTGGAGCGTCTAGAACTACATGACAATACATTTCTATTGTTTTAAGCACACCTGACGTGTGGTACTTGCGGATGGCAGCCCTAGGAAACTAACACAAGTGCCAACCAGAAATATTTGTTGGGGACTTCCCTGGTGGCTCAGTGGATAGGAATCCTACTGCCGATGCAGGGGACACAGGTTTGATCCCTGGTCCAGGAAGATCTCACGTGTCCCGGGACAGCTAGGCCCGTGCGCCGCAATTGCTGAGCCCGCGGGCTACGGGCTACGGCTACTGAAGCCTGGGTACCTAGAGCCCTGCTCCGAAACCAGAGAAGCCACCCCAGTGAGAAGCAACAAAGACTAGCCGACTAGCCCCGCTCTCTGCAACTAGAGAAAGCTCGCTTGCAGCAACGAAGACCCGGAGCAACCAAAAAGAAGTAAAGAAATTTTAAAAAGGACCAATGCTCGTCTGGCTTATTTTTAAAAAATATTTGTTGAATGAAGTGCTGCAACGGTGATGAAACTCTCAGAAGGAAATCCTCCTCACTCAGCAGAAGGTGGGGCGCTGGCTCCCCCCAGGGCTGTTGGAGGGCTTTACTGTTAGTGACTCCATTCCCAATTCACCTGCAGGGTTCCCCACGTCTTCTGAGACCCCAGCCAAACCCAGGACCCCCTTCCTGCCCCTCCCACAAGAGGTGGGGCCACACCTGGTAGATGAGCAGCCCAAAGGCACATGAATGCCCCCTGGGTCCGCATCCCTGGCTTGGCAGTGGACCCCCACCCTGCAATCCTCCGCTCTACCTGTGCCCCATTTCTCGGCAGACCACAGTACTGCGCATAGCCTGTTTGGTGGGAGGCAACGGTTCAGGAGGCTCGGCAGATTTGGTTAAAGGGTGTTAACTGCACCTCACAGAACCTCTGTCCCTAATGAGCTGGGAACACACATGCTGGGTTGAAAAAATAGAAAGTAAAACATGAAACTGACTCTCCAAACATGTTGGGATCATGGACCCCCTTGGAATAAAAACCAGGGCCCTCCCCCGGGCCGACTGCACAGCCACACAGCACTTAGCGTGTATTTTCGGGAGTCCGGGAGCCTTAAAGCCCACCCTCCTGAAAGTCCACGGGCCCCTAGAAGTACCTCCAGAACGTGTGATCCTGGAGTTTTGTCGACGCAACGGTGACCCGAGGGCTTGCTGTGTGTGTACCACGGCCCAGCCACGGCTCTCATCCTCTTCGTGGTACCTCATTTAAAGCCCATGGTACCATCTCCATTTTATGGAGGTGGAAAAGGAGCCCCAGATGGGTGGAGACACTTGCCCTGGGTCACCCCCAAGCCAGGAGCTGCACCTGGACGGTCTGACACGGAAGCCATCCCCCTACTTCTTGTATGTGTGTGTTAAAATACATATAACATGTCACGTGTTAGTCGCTAAGTTGTGTCCGACTCTGTGACCCCATGGACCATAGCCCGCCAGGCTCCTCTGGCCATGGGATATCCCAGGCAAGAATACTGGAGTGGGTTGCCATTTCCTCTTCCAGAGGATCGTCCCAACCTAGGGATCAAGCCCACATCTCTTGCATCTTCTGCATTGGCAGGCAAATTCTTTACCACTGAGTCACCAGGGGAGCCCTTATATATAATACAAAACTTACTCTTTTAAAGTGTATAGCTCAGTGACATTAAGTACATTCACATTATTGCGCAACTATCATCAATATCCTTTTCAAGGGAATTCCCTGATGGTCCAGTACTTAAGACTCCAAGCTTTCACCTCAGTGGCCCAGGTTCAATCCCTGGTTGCAGAATTAAGATCTTGCAAGCCACGTGGTATAGCCAAAAATAAAATTAAATTAACAAACAGAGCAGAGGAATAACCTTAAAAAATACTTCTCTGGGATGCTTACATCACGTCAAAGAGAAGCTCTATATCCTCTAAATAATAACTCCACTCCTCCCTCCCCCCAGCCCCTGGTAACCTCATCCCATTTTCTGTCTCTAAGAATTTGCTTTTTCCTGGTGCCTTACACGGGGACTCACAAAGAATCTGTCCTTCTGTCTCTGGTTTATTTCACTTAGCATCAAGTCCACAAGGTTCATCCGTGCAGTAGCAGGGGTCAGAATATCCTTCTTTTTCAAGGCTGAATACTGATTCATGGTGTGTACAGACCACATTCTTTGTTACTCCATCATAAAATGATGGACCTTTGGGCTGTTTCCACATTTTGCCCATGTGAATAGTGCTGCTAGGAACATGGGTGCTCAGATGTCTGTTCACGTCTCGGCTTTCAATTCTTTGGGGTATACCCAGGAGCAGAATTGCTGGATCATACAGGAATTCTGTTTTATTTTTTGAGGAATCAAAAAAAAACTGTTTTGCAAGCGGCTGTGCCATTTGATAGCCCTATGACAGCACACGAGGGTTTCAATTTCTCCACGTCTTCGCCAACACTTGCTGTTTCTTCTGTTTCTGACAACAGTCACCCTAACGGGGCACCTTCATCTATTTCCTGGTCTCCAAGGGGCTTCCCTGGTGGCTCAGTGGGGAAGACTCTCCTGCCAATGCAGGAGACACACACCGCTTTGATCCCCAGTCCGGGAAGATCCCACCTGCCCCAGAGCAACGAAGCACACGCGCCACAGCTATTGAGCCCGTACACCAGCGCCCCAGAGTCACAACTGCTGAGCCCACGCGCTGCAACTACTGAAGTCCCAGGGCCTGTGCTCCGCAACAAGAGAAGCCACTGCAGTGAGAAGCCTGCACCCGCAAACTAGAGAGTAGCCCCCACTCGCCACACCTAGAGAAGGGCCACGGGTAGCCACAAAGACCCAGCGCTGCAAAGAGAAAGAAAGAAAGAAAATGTTACCTCTCGGCCTCCCAAGCCTCAGTTTCCTCATCTATGTGCTGGGGACGATGACCCTCATGGGGCAGGATCAGTGAGGAAACACATAAAGGGCTTAGAATACCACGTGGCCCATCAGGACTGCTCAGCAGTGACAGTTATTATTATGGAAGGAGGAAGCCCCGCCCCAACCTCCCTGGGAACCACGGAGCTACGAGGTCAGTGCAGACAGAACAGAACCACACGCTTCCCTTCTCACCCGTGTCTCCTGTGGGTGAGCCGAGGAAGAGGCTAGAGTGTACCAAGAGTCAGTGGACAGCCTTCTGCTCTCTCTGATCCCCTCCCTCCCCTCTCTGCGCCCCCACCGCTATGCACAAAGCCTTCTTCCCTCCTGCGGTTTCTATTCTCGTCCTAAGTTCCGTCCATCTCCAGTTACTGGGTGATCAATAGGGATGGGATGCTCATGGAAGAAGACACAAAGGTAAGAAAGGGGGAGGGGGCAAGGGTGCTGGCCAGCCCAGGGCCACGGACGAGAGGCCAGACCCTGGCAGCATCTGGGGAAGCTGGTGGATTCCAACACCCACCCAGTTCTCAAATGGTAGCTATGGCGCCTGTTCCCTTAATCAGCGTGTGTGGCCCAGGTGCACAGGACCTTCGTCTGATGTGAGGAAACTCGTTCCACCATCTCCCACCAACACCACCCTGCCTGACTTGAATACCTCCAGGAAGGGGGAACTCACTCTTCTTTTTCTGTCCCTGGCTGACTAGGGCCCAGCTGGATGGTTTCCCTGGAGCCTTCAGGAGTTTTCTGGGTGGAGGCCTCTGACCCAGGGCAGGGCCTGGGATGACACCAGGACAGTGAACACCTCCCTTTGTCTCTGGCCCAGACCTGGAGTCAGCAGGATCGGTGAGGCGGTTTAGCCACAGTTCGCCTGACTTCGGATCCCAGGGTGCCCGCCCTGCCAGGCGCCTGTGGAACAGTGCGAGCGTAGCGGCTGTGCTCTCAGAACAGTGAGGAGACAGGGGTGTCTCGGAGAGAGGAGACACGCTGACACGCCCGGGAGCCGCCCCGGGCTGCAGGTGTGTGCTGTCTCACCTGCACAGGATTTTCAAAGAGCTGCGAAGTAGGTGGCAGCATCAAAAAGCAAGAAATGCCATATGTCTGTATTTGTGCGCGTGTTGAGTCTTGTCCGACTCTTTGCAGCCCCACCAAGCTCCTCTGTCCGTGGGATTTTCCTGGCAAGAATACTGGAGTGAGTTGCCATTGCCTCCTCCAGGAAACCTTCCCGACCCTGGGATCGAACCTGCATCTCCTGTCTCCTGCATTGCAGGCAGATGCTTGACCTATATCTACCTGTCTCTCTATATATCTGCCATGTGCCGTCTCTTGCAACATCAGAAACCAGCAATAACTGGTTTCTCCTCCCCTCTCCGACCACCTAGCCAGAGGAATGGGACGCCAGGGTAAGCTCTTCAAATACATCATTTCATTCAAGCCTCACTCCAAGCTGGTGAGGGCCTTACTATATCTCCATTTTGCAGATGGGAAAACTGAGGCTCAGACAAGTTCAGGTGATCCAGCTAATCAGGGATGCTGAAAGGATTCAAACCCTGGTTGGTCTAATGATGTTTTGACCTGGGCGGGGTCCGCATCTCCAACTCCTGGCAGGAGCTTTGTAACGATGAAGCCTCTGGGTCTCGCCCCCAAACTTACGGGGTCCAGAGCTCTCAGCAGTGGGGCTGGGTGTGGCTGTATGAAGCTGGTTGCCTGCAGGACCGGCTGCCCTTGACCACTGTGTTGGGAGAGGAGTGGGCCTTTATCTCTGTTCCAAGCACCACCTCATTCCTGCTCAAATCCGGATGCTGCCCCAGACTCACTCAGTTAAATAAAGCCAGCCACTCTCCCAGTCCGCACCTGAGGTTCCCCATGTGTAGAAGGGGAAGATCTCACCTGCCCTTCCCAGACCTCCAGGAAGGGGAGCAGGCGGGATTCCCTCCTCCATTCTCTCTATGTCAGACCCAGAGCGGGCAGGACTCTTAAGGCTGTTTGGCCTGGTCCTGCAGGAAGGGGAGGCCAGTGGCAGACAGCAGTCCCCAGGTGCAATTTTCCTTCTCCCAGCCCTGCCCTGGGGGCTGTGGTTGGTGCTCCCCCTTCCTCCCACCATCTTGATTTGTACCAGTTCCTCATCTGAGGGGCGGGGGCTTTTCCATCTGCTCCCCTCCCCAGCTGAGAGCCAGGAGCCTCTGCAGGCCCGCTCCTGCCTCCCCCCCCCCCCCATCCAGGTCCCCCTTGAAGCTGAAGCTGGACATAGCTGACATGAGTGACAGGGCTGAAGCAATCACAGTATCAAAAGACCTTTGGATTCCACAGAGATGGACTTGAGCTTGCTTGGGCCCTCTTGGGTTGGATCTTGACTGTTTGGCATTCAGTTTAGCTGTGAGATCTACCTATGCCCACTGACCTCGGCCTCTTTATCTAAAACCACGAGGCGGAGGGGAGTGCTGTCCCTGTGGGTAAGGGTCTACGGGGTGGAGATCAGGTCCAGCTTGCTCAATGTCCCAGCTTGTGGGGTCTTAGGGATTTACTAATCACGGGGGAATCAAATGACTATAGATTAACTAAGATACATGTGAGTCCTTAGCTCACTGCTCAACAGGAAAGGAGCCCATTGCAAATAATAAATCTCAGCTATATCATTAGCAGGCCACAGCGGGAGGCACCGTGGATGCTGGGTCGTAAAATTCAGAGCAAATCCCACAATAGGTTCAGTCTGAAATTCCCAGCAGCCGAGAGCCCTGGGTCCCCAGGTGCCTACTCAGGAACACCAAGGGCATTGTCTGGGCAGGCCCATGGCCACCTCTGCCACCCCATCCTGCCTCTCTGGCTCCCTGGCACAGCTGGGCTTTCCTACCTGGAGTCTGAAAAGAAGAAGCAGAGGAAGTCATAGTCCTTTGACTACCACAGCCGAACCATCTAACCAGACCTAATTAATCGATAAGCCAAGCTGCCGCTTTCCTGCCGACCAGCCACCTGGAGAGTACTTACTTTATCTGCGAATTGATTGCGTGCTTTTGCCACCACTACGGCTAATCGCCGCTGCCCACAGAGGCTGGGTGCCAACCGGAGCTGGGAGCTGCCCGGCAGGGACGGCCCTGCCACCTTGCCAGGGTGGCATGGGCTCCAGGCAGCTCCGATCCTCATGTTATAGCCGGGGAACTGAGGCCCAGAGAGGGGTGCAGGGGGCGGGGCTGGGACCCAGCTCAGCTGCCCTCCTGCCCCTCCCCAGCCTCGGTCACCCAGCACCAGCGCAGCCCTCTTCATTTGAATGAGGCTAAAAGCTGAGACTCTTTCCTGCCCCTTCTGACCCTTCTGTCCCTTCCCACATATGATTTGCCCCACTTCAGCATCACAGAGTCCCTCCTAAGAGAAAAATGACCTTCACTCGCCTCAAGGTAGGAGGGGTCGGACCGTTCCCGGCTGTCACCACGCAGCCCAGATCCTGCCGCCGGCCCAGACCCCAGGGCCCTGCCTGAACCCCTCGATAAAGTGGAAGGTGGGCCCTCAAGCAGACTCCTGAAGGTGAGGAACCCCCTGTAGCAGTCTGAGGAGGACAGAAAAGAGGCCGCATCCTCCAGAAAGGGTGGGATCTGGCTCTCACCCCCAAACTGCTAAGCTATTGAGCTGGCAGATGAGAGGCTCATAAGCAAACCAGGCCATCGCACCCCCAGGGCCAGCAGAAATCACTGTGCTGACCAAAAGCCCAAAGCCTGACTTAGATCCAAGAAGCAGGAGCAAGAACTTGATCTTTGACCCCCAGCTTCCACAATAACCGCCATGTATCAGGCGGTTTCCAGAACATTCCTGGTTTAAAACATCCCGTCCCAAGCGAGGGCGAGTTAGGAATCACAGGTGTCCGAACCACAGGCCCCTGCACGCGCACCCACCTCACTGCCCCCTGCCAGCCTTGAACTTGACCCCACCTCAAAGAATCGCTTGCCTTTGCCTTGGCCCACCTGGAATCCACATCGAGAGTCAAAGTGAAATAAAATGCAAACACAAGCTGAAAATCAAAGCCCCGCACTCCTCCTGCCCAAGCCCGCTCCGCAGGCCTGACCACAGCGAGGGGCTATCGCACAGGCTTCTAGCCTTTCCCTACGTCCACGGTGCTCCTGGGCCAGAACAGAGCTCTTTCAATGTCAACGTCAACCTCTTTCCAATGTTAAAGTTAACAGAGAAATTATGTGTGGGGGCATATCATATATTTCACAAAACAGGGATTATACGATACATACCATGCGGCAAACTATTTTCTGCATCATCAGTAACTGTGTACAAGGGCGGTCTGCAGAGCCTGCTGTGGAGAGACACCCTGCTACGCTGTCCCAGCTGGACCCTGGTGCATCCCCCGCCCAAGCTGGCCAGTGCTGAGCTCTGGCCCTAATCCTGCTCCAGCACCCCTGGCTCTCAACTCGGTCCTTCCTCAGCCTGCCCCAGCTCTCTGACGCCATTATTTGGACCACTATTTATTTTATTCAAGAAGTACTTTTTCAGATGCGTAACGTGCTAAACATGTAGTTTAAATTGTTGTTGTTCAGTTGCTAAGTCGTATCTGATTCTTTGTGACCCTAGGGACTGTAGCATGCCAGGCTTCCCTGTCCTTCACTATCTCCCAGAGTTTGCTCAAACTCATATCCATTGAGTCAGTGATGCCATCCAACCATCTCATCCTCTGCTGCCCACTTCTCTTGCCCTCAATCTTTTCCAGTGTCAGGGACTTTTCCAATGAGTCAGTTTACAATGTAATAAACACAGGTGCAAAGCAGTTCTGAGTGTTTCATCGACTTGAACGCATTTAACTCACTGCAGCCCGATGAGAAAAGCCTGCTTGTTCTCATCCCTGTTCTACAGATGGGGAAACTGAGGCCCAGAGAGGTCCTCACGCAGAGGCTCATAGCCAGTCTATGGCAGACCCAGGCCATCAGCTAAAGCGTGCCTACTTCCAACCATCACACCAGCGGTTCTCAAATGTAAGTGTGTATCAGAATTTTCTGGAGAGGCTTATTCAAACACAGATTTCTGGGTCCCTGCCCTGGAGGTTACAACACAGCAGGTCTGGCACAGGGTCTGAGAACCTGCATCTCCTGCAAGTTTCCAGGTGATGCTGATGCTGCTCGTCCAGGAACCACACTCAGGGAGACCTCGTGTTACGCTCTGCTGCCCTTTACAACTGACCCCTTGGTTATGAGCCATGGGGCCTCCCCAAGCCTGGCTCTCGAGTACAGGGTATTCTATCCCTGCTGTGGGATGAAGGCCTTGTCCCTACTGACTAGCATATGATCTGTCAAACAAAGGAAGTATCTCAGCGTGGAACTGTTTCATCAACTGCAATCTAAACAGTTCCTGGGATCAAAGGCTGTTTTTTACCTCCTATGATGGTCTTTTGCCTCCCCCAAAAGGGACCTCAAAATGTTTTCTTCTCCAAAGCTGAGCAGAGGAATAACTCAGCAGGTTTGGTCAGCTGTCCACACCCTACATGTTCCAAAGAAAAGTGTGGCCCTTGACTAGCTCCTGGGAGGTAACTTCGAGCCTTGGAATGGCCTGCCCAATAAGAGTGTCTTGGTTTACTCAGAGCCGGGGGCCACTCCACATAGTTTACAATAATGATGTGATTTACAGTGGGGGCCTTGGGCCATGTTTTATCAGCATGACCTGTGGGTCAAGGAATTAGGGGCTGTGATCAATCATATGGCCAGTTAGCCATGCCTATGCAATCAATTCCTAACAAAACCCTGGAAATTCAGGCTCAGGCAAGCTCCCTTGGCTGGGCTACTCCCCACGTGTTGTCACGTACCATTGCTGGGAGAACCAAGCAGCATGGCTGGCCTGGGAGATGATGGCTGGAAGCTTGTAACGCTGTCTCTCAGACCCTGCCCTGGGCCGCTTTCTCCATTACCGATTTTCATCTATATCCTTCAATTGTAACAAACAGCAGTTGGGAGTATAATAGCTTTGCCAAGTTCAGTGAGTTCTAGCAAATCACAGAGCCTGAGGGTGATCTCGTGGTCCCCCTAGACACAACTGCCCCTCACTGAGTCGGCGGGCAGTTACACCGTACCTCCTGAGAGCCAGGCTTCAGCCCTAGTCCCACCAGCTGGGCCCAGCTCTGAGCATTCTCTCCAGACTTCCCAGACCTGTGGTCAGTGGTAGCCTGGGCTCTATGGAGAGCATTTATCACCCAGCATTTATCTCCCTCTATGGAAAAATACAAGCAGCCCCTTCGATGTAATACCAGGTAAACATTCCGGGTGCTGAGTAATGTCCCAAGTACCAGGTAACATTCCAGAAAACAGGTAACATCCCAGAAGCCAGGCAACATCCTGGGCATAAGAATAACGTCCCAGGAACCAGGTAATATCTTAGGAACCAGATAATGTTCCAGGAAGCGGGTAACATCCTGGGTACCAGGTAGCATCCTGGGTATCGTGTCACATTCCAGGTTATCAGGTAATACCCCAGAAACCGTCGTGCCCCGGGGCCTACCTGCCGGTGACCTCGATGTTGGAGATGGCGTAGAAGTACTTGTAGAGGTTCTCCCGCTGCACGTAGGTGCCGCCCAGCGCCGGCCGCAGCAGCCTCATGCGCAGGTCGGTGAGGGTGAAGAACTCCTTGAGGCCCTTGGCGCTCTCCAGCCGCGTGTACAGGTTGTCCATGTTGCGCAGGTCGGGCCCGGCGAAGATGGCGAAGCGGTCCCGCACCTCGAAGCGCACGTGCTTCTCCTTCTTGGAGCCGGCCCAGCGCGAGTACTCCTCGGTGCAGAGCACGCGGTGCGCGCCCGACGCCGACAGGTCGCGGGCCCGGCGCGCGGGCATGCCGAAGGCCTCCATGCAGTCCTCCGCGTAGAACTGGTAGGGCTGCCACGTGCGCCCGTTGTCCGGCGACTTCTCCAGGACCATGACGGTGGGCCGGCCGTACTCGAAGGTGACGACCACGTCGTCCGTCAGCTCCACGCTCTTGTTCCATGAGAGGGTGATGTTGGCCTCCAGCGGGCTGGGGTAGCGGCTCCAGGTGACGCTCTGCCAGTAGGTGGCCAGGCCCGCGTCCTCCCTGTCGAACATGAGCCGGGGCGGGTGGGCCAGGTCCGGGTTGGAGGCGTCACACTCATTGCTACACAGGTAGGGGTTCTCCTGCAGGTGGGGGGGAGGGGGAGACCAGGGTGGGCGCCGGCTCCTCTGGGTGGGCGGGGACCGCAGCCCTGGCCCAGCCCGGCCCCTGCCGCATGCCCAGAGGTCTCAGGGCCTGTGCTCCAGGGTCTGGGCACCAGGAAGCCTCTCCTTTCCGAAATCCCTAAAACACACGCAACTCTAGGGCCTTCCAAGGAAATGCATCTGTTTCTACTCAAAGCACAGACAAGCAAGAAAGGTGGGAGCTAGTCACCGCTCCAGGACTGTCTGTGGCTCCCCATGGCCTGGAGGATAAAGCCCTATGACTTTCCCGCAATGCCCTGACCTCCTCCCTCCATACCCGGGGGCCACCATTCCTGGCCTCCGACCTGAGCACACCTGTCCTCCAAGCCTCCCATGTCTGTGCCTCTGAGCCTTTGCAGGTTGTGTTCCCTGTCCTCCACTTGCCCTTCCATCCTCTGTCTGCCTCCAAATTCCTGCTCACTCTCTTGACTTTTGAATCGCCTCCTATACAGAGATGCCTTCCCGAGCCTTCAACAGCACAATCAGTAGCCACAGGAGGGGCGGTGGAAGAAATCAAAGTCCCAGCCTCCTGGTGCCAGGCCCAGGGTCGCGTTTCTCTCCTGTTTAGCATCTCACCTCTGGGGCGCATGGTGTGGGAGTATTAGCTCCGTGTCCCAGATGGAGACACACGGGCTCGGGAGGAC
This sequence comes from Antilocapra americana, assembly GCA_007570785.1. Lineage (NCBI taxonomy): Eukaryota > Metazoa > Chordata > Mammalia > Artiodactyla > Antilocapridae > Antilocapra > Antilocapra americana. The sequence continues at coordinate 8,162,537 of ML660779.1, read as the reverse complement.
ACCCTGGCCCTGAGACCCTGCTAGGAGGAACAGGGGTCTGTCTGTCCATTCCAGGAGCTTGCTCCCTGTCCCCAGAGCCTGCCTGTCCGCTTCACCCACAGCCTGGGCACGCTGAGTGCTGACCAGTTCCACCCAAAGAAGTGCATCGGGTGGCAGGTCCTTTCTGGGTCCCTGGCACATGCCTGGTGGGCCCTGTGGGGGACGCTGGCTGGGAAAGGTGGGGCACAGCTCCCACGTGCTTCCTCTCCTCCCCAACTCCCCCCCACCCCGGCAACCTCTGAAAGTGGCAGCCCACTCCCAGGCCTAGCCGGCTCCAGCTGTGGCTCCCCTCCTCAGTGGTTCAGATCCACCTGCTGGGGTCTGATCCACCCTGTGAACTCACCCAGAGGCCTGAAAATCTAACATAGTGGTTGCCCGGGGTGGGAGAGATGAATGGGGGAGCCCAGGGGACTTTTAGGGCAGCAAAACCCTCTAGTATGATCCTGTCGAGGTGGAGAAATGATCCATCTGTCCAAACCCGCAGCATGTCCAATGCCGACTGAGCCCTACTGTCAGCGTGGACCTGGGTTCATCACAACTCGTCTGGTTAACAAAGGCGCCACGCTAATGGGAGCTGTTAATAATGGGGGAATTGTGTGGGGAAACGGCTTAGGAGCTTTCTGGACTGCCTGCTCCATTTCCAGTAAACCTAAGACTGCTCTAAAAAGTAAAGTCTATTAATTAAAAGGAAAAACTGTCACTAAGAACCGCACGCACCCCAGACCAATTGCAGCCTCTTTTGATGAATATTTCAGGTCCCTGGTTTGCTCAGAAACAAAGCGGCTTGAATCTGAGTTAAAGCCTCACATTCTAAAATGAGGCGTTTGGCTCCTGGGGGCGGGTGGGCGCCTTGCCTCCTGAGGGGCTGAGCCCACATCACTGCAGCGACCTCAGGCCATCACCTTTGAAGCCCGTTAGTAGAGGACCAGATCCCAGTCTCCCCCAGGGATCCTCAGTGGGCAGGCTGGCCCTGGGGTTTACTGAGGCAGGTTCCACCAAAATAGCTCTGTCCTGGTCTCCTGTGATGCCCTGTCCATTCCACCTGGTCACTCCTGCTGATTCGCAGGACTGGGAAAACTTGGCGGGAAAGGGGAACATCAGGTCCACTGAGCAGATGGGGAAACTGAGGCCCAGGGCGGGGCAGGACCGGCCCCACCTCCCTGAAGGTGGAGGGGTTTGAGGATGAGCCCTCTTCTGTCCTGGACCACCCCAGGGGTGATCTGGAGCTCTGGTGACCTCACACACCACATAGCAGGGAGAGGGGCCCAGCTCGGCTCACAGGGGTTTGAGCTTCCTCGAACGCCAGTCTGCGATCCTGCGATGTTGCCCTGAACGGGGAGGGGCTGAGAGCCCCATGGGGACAGCTCAGGGGCCTGAAGTGGCCAGGCCTAGTGATGAGAGTGGGGCAGGCCACTGGGGCTGGGGGACGCAGGCCTGCTTGGGGGTCACACCCTGCCCAGGCCCTGGGCCGCCCACAGCAGAATGGGCTCTGGTTGTGGCACGTGGGGTAGGGAGGGGTGTGCAGATGCCCCCGAGCTCACAGCTGGACACTGGGGACCGGAGGACACAGTCTGCACCGGGGGGGGTCCTCCCCTACCCCCAACCCAGCCATCACCCGCTTTCCACAGCTCCCCCTTCTTCTGCTGCCCCCAGCACCTCGTTATGGACTAAGCTGTGTCTCTCCCCAAATTCATATGTTGAAGCCTCAGCCCCCAGTACCTCCAAACGTGACTGTATTTGGAGACACTGGCCTTAAGGTGATGACATCAAAACGAGGCCTTTAGGGCGGACTCTAGTCCAGTTCTGTTGCTACTGTTTTAGTCACTAAGTCGTGTCAAACTCGGCGACCCCATAGACTGCAGCCCGCCAGGCTCCTCTGTCCATGGGATTTCCCAGGCAAGAACACTGGAGTGGATTGCCATTTCCTTCTCCAGGGAATCTCTCCGACCCAGAGATCCAACCTGCATCTCCTCCATCGGATTCTTTACCCCTGAGTCACCATCTGTCTGGGTTCCTACAAGGGAAAGTGTGGACACACAGAGAGCTGCCTGGGGCTCGTGCACACAGAGAAATGAGCTTGTGAAGAAGCAGCTGGAGGCAAGTCAAGGAAGATGCCTCAGAAGATACCAGCCTGCCTTGGTCTTCAAGGGTCAGACAAACCTTTGACCTTGAACTTCCAGCCTCCAGACCTAAGAAAATAATTTCTGTGGTTTAAGCCCACCCAGGCCCTAGCAAACTAGTATGTGTCTCACCCCAGGTGAGCAGAGGGTGGGCAGGGTGGGAAGACCCGCCAGAAGCTCTCTCTGGGGCCCTCCTCCACCAGCCCACTTCTTGGTTAGCTGGCGCCAGGTGGTATCACACTCCTTTGCCCACTTGGAAAGTTATCCATCCAGCCCTGAAGCTGTCTCATCCTCTCTCACCTCTGAGCTTTACACCTGTAGCCACTTTCCCTCTTCTGGGTTTTCAGAGGGTCATCCCCGATGTACCTCCTCCAGCAAGCCCGCCTTATCTGATTCATCTTTGAACCTAGTTCCCTCATCCCAGGGTTGTTAGTGTGTTTGTCTGAGCCAGTGTGGTGATGCCTCTGTTTAGGGCCTAGACTCAATAAATACTCACTAGTGTGAAGTGAAAGTTGCTCAGTCGTGTCCGACTCTTTGCAACCCCAGGGACGATACAATCCATGGAATTCTCCAGGCCAGAATACTGGAGTGAGTAGCCTCTCCCTTCTCCAGGGGATCTTCCCAACCCAGGGATCAAACCCAGGTCTCCTGTATTGCAGGCGGATTCTTTACCAGCTGAGCCATAAGGGAGGCCCTAGCGATAGTTATTATTGTCACCCTATTAATTAGTTATTAACAGAAGATAATTAGATAGTATAGATCTCATAGTGAAAGTTGAGAGTATTCCTGTCCACCCCCAGCTGCTGTCAATCAGCCACACCTCACCTCTCCCCCTTCCCCATTCCCCTGCCTCCCTCCCTCACCTCCTCCCTGCTCCCGTGGTCCCCACAGAAGACTGTATCTGTCATCAGGAAGACAGACGTGGCCGGCTCTGCCAAGGGGCAGGGTCTCCAACCTGGCTGTGGGTGCTAAGCTGCCCTAACCTGCAGGGCCCGCCGGCCCCCCACCCCCCGGCCCCGGGAAGCAGATGGTCAGAAACTAATGAATCAGCCTGTGTATTTACCAGCCCCGTGCCTGCTGCGGAGCGGGCTTAATCAACAGCGAGTACAATAAATAAATCCCAAGCCATCGCCAACACAATTCCCTCTCTCCTGTCTCCCTTCTTTTCTTCCACTACCCTCCCTGCCAAGTTCTCAGAATTCCATTTAACCATTTAGGGAACGGGGTGCCTCCTGCTGAAGGCGGCTTCGTGGCCCATGGTCTTTCCCAAGCACCTTGGGCTCAAGCTCTCCTTTTCCTCCTGTTCTGCCCCAGGGAGGATTCTGAGGAGCCAGTCAGGGATGCAAGCCCGAGCCCCCCACCCTGAGCGCTGCAACCTCTGATGGCTGTGTGTGTGAGGGAGGGACCGGCTGGAGGGCCAGCCCTTGCCAGCCTCCTAAGTCTGCACATTTCCGCTCAGCTCTGAGATCAGATTAACTAATGATGAAACAAACCATCAAGATAAACTGGCCTAATACCAGGTAGAAAGAGCCATGTCTGGGGCACACCCTTAACTTTTCAGGATAACACTGGAGCCAGCCTTTGAAATTATCAAACGTAGTCATTGTTGCTTTAGACATTGCATGAGTATCGTACACACAAACAAATCTTACCCCTGGTTGAAAGCCTTGGGATTTGTTCTAGAAAAGTGTAACACACCACATTTTCTACTCAGGGGACTCACAGAGCCCCATCTTCCCGGGTTAGGGTCAGACAGTTGGTTTTAGGGTGGGAAAGACTTGGGCTCAATCTCAGCTCAATCCTTTGAGATTCACCCCATATCATGTGAGATAATCTATATGAAATGCCTAGAAAAAGTCCCCAAATGGTGGCAGTTATCAGTAAACAGTAGCTTCACGTACACGAGGTCAAGGGCTTTCTCAGCAACCTTTCCCCCGGCCCTTCATGGGGAAGCCAGGATGGTTGCACACGATACGGACCACAGTGGGGACTGCAGGCTTGAAAGAGTGTGAGGACTGGGACAGTCACTGTATGCCCACCATGGGCCGGAGTAGGCTGGGCCCTTCATACCCATGCTGGCCGCATCCTGCCGGCACCGCCCAGACGAGAAACCGAGTAGCTGCCGCCCAGCCTCACCCATCATCTCTGGACCCGCACGCGTCTTAGCGAGGAAATCCTGGGGAAACCGAGCTCATCCGTCTCTACAGACACACGAAGGCAAGTCACCTGCATGTGGGGCAGCGAGAGAGGGGAAGGGTGAGGGGAAGGTAGCCAGCCCGATGCCAGCGCCAGATGAGAACCGCTGGAGACCAACTTCCTCCAGACACTGCAAGAGTCTCCTGGACCAGCCACGCTACAGAGAAACAGCTCATACCAGGCTTTTCGTTGAAGAGACTTTGCAACTATCTTTTAATGTTTTTGCTTCTGTGATATTTTTTTGTACAAAGGGTGCAGCTGGAGTCTGAGGAGAGGTTGTAAACAGCAGAGATAAGCTACCAACAAAACATCCCATTAAGTGGGGAAGCTGTCTGTTAGGATAGCAGGAGTGGAAGGGGCCTGCTTGGTGGGTGTCTGGCTACTTGGGCGCCCAAGGAGCCCGTGGACAGCCGTCTCTGAAACCGTAACCAAGTCTTAGGAGGAGGAATAAGCAGCTTCAAGCAGACTGGTCTTCCCATCCAGACGTGTTGGGACTAAATCACACCATTGCCCGATGTGGCCAAAGCTGGTTTGGGTCTTTGCAGAGCAGCGGCGGGGTGGGAAGGGCTTTGCCCTGGGTAGCTGCGAGGACGGGTACAGCGGCCTGGCCTCTCACTGGCCACCTGATGGGGGTCAGTCCACTGTCGTGAGCCTCAGTGGCTTCCCCACGTCCACCCCCACCGCAGCCCGGACCATGGCACTCCCTGGAGACTCAGGGAAGCGCTGTCCAGTGAAGGGAAGCCCAGAGAGGCTGAGAATGCTGACTTCAGGAGCGGCCCTGAGGGTTATACCGGGTACCACGTGGCGAGCACTTCGTGTGGCCGGGGCTTGTGGACAGCGTGTATAGGGAGTGTGTCCAAGGGCAAGCCACGGCCACACTAAACCCTGTGTGTGCTTTATCCTGGACGACGGGGTCCTTTCGCAAAGGAAGGGGACTGAGCCATGTCTCAAGGTCACAGGGCTCCACAGTGGCTGAGGTGGGACCAGAAGCCAGGGCGTCAGGCTTGGAGACAAGTCAGGAAGCATGTCCCTCCCCCAAAAGGAAAGGCCGCTGGTGCCCCAGGCCTGTGCCACTCCCCTGGGACTTAGATGCCACAGGGGCATGTGGGTGGACCCGGGGGACAGTTTAGCAGCTGACAGATTTTTTTTGAATCTGTCTGCCAGAGTTGCCGGCTGAAGTCTCATCCTCGGCCCATCAACCTCAGCTGGGGCTGGGGCGTCTCTGGATGGGAGGCTGAATTTGGGTGGGGCAGGGGGAGCTGCTAGGGAGACCCCGAGGCCAGGGGGGCTGGGGCGGGGACACGGAGCATGGACACGGAGCATGGAGGTCCTGGGAGGGGCACTTAGGGGAATCCAAGCAGCACAGAACAGGACTCAAGAGCAGAAGTGGAGGGGAGCCAACACACGGTGAAGCTCACCCAACCTTCCACCTTGGATGATGCTTCTAGAACTTTGGGGTAAACTCTCTGGGCCTGGGCGTTGACCCCCAGGGTCATGGAGCTGGGATCCCGGAGATGGTCCCTGGCCCCATGTGTGACCTTGGGTGGGGCCTTGCCCTGTCTATGCCTCAGTTTCCCTGTTCAAGAAACAACTGAGCTCTGACTCTGACTTCCCAAGCCCCAAGCTCCTCAGCGGGGAGGAAGGGCGCGGAGGCACCCCCCCATCCCCTCATCCAAGGGACAAAGCCCGGGTGCCGGGGGAATTCTCCTTAACAAATTATTTCCTATTTATTGGTAAGAAAAGTTGCAGCGGGGATAAATTATTAACAAATCGGAAACGGAGATTCTGTTGGGAGCCAGTTCTAATTCTAGCTGCCCTGAGGTCTCTAATTCTCTTCTCCCTCCCCCAGCTCCTAACTTGCCCGCCCCCCTACCCCACCCTGCTTCTCCCGGGGTTTCAATTGTCCCCGTTCCCCCCTTGAACCCCCCCCCCACCTCATCCTCCAGGCTTCTCTCCCATCCCCTTTTTGGTTTCTTTTTCAGAACAAAAGCCCTGGACGGCAGCAAGGTCACCCCTTCCTGCTCGTGAATCAGCGGAAACTGACCCTTGTGTTATTTCAGGGCCAGAGCAGCAGCTGGCTAGGGAGGCTCCTCTTGTATCTTTCGGATTTTGTTTCTCATTGGTGCCATTTCTTTCTAGCCTGGCTGTCACTCAGGCAGGGGAAGGCATCTTCCTGGGGCTCATCCATCCCAGCAGTGAGACTCCAGAAGCCACGGTGATGCTTCATCCCCAGCCCAGACCCTGATTCCAGGCCAGCCATGGTGGGCATCTCCTGGTCCAAGGTCCGCCTCGGACCCAGTCACAGGCCACCTCCTTAGCCCAGCCAGGCCTGGTCGTAATCAAGGAAAGGCACCTCAGATCTGCAGAGATAAGCCCTTCATTCTGCTCCTGGCCCCCTTTCACTTCAACCCTGCCCACATTTACCTCCTTCCAGAACCTTCCACAATTGAGACTGGACTCTGGGATGCAGGGGCCAGGTCTGGCTCACCCTTGCCACTCCCCCCACCTGCCCAGCACTGATTTGATAAATATTTCCAAACTCGGTGAGGATCCTTGACAGTTGGCCCTAAGGATGGTCTCAGTTGAGCAGGTATTCAGCTCGCCCTTCCTAGATGCACTGCTGCGGCGCAGCGCAGAGCGGGCCTCACCCAGGGAGGACGGCGTGGTTACCCAGGGGAGTGGGAAGTGACTGGCCCAGGCGCTGTTTTAGCAGCTGGGCAGGGACTTGGCTCCTCAGTCCTCCTCCCCTCCACGCTGGGTTCCCCCCCAGACCCAGCTAGCGAGGCTTTCCGATGACCTGGGACATCGGGCAGTCCTGGAGGGCAAGCTGTCCCTGAGCGGGGCAAGCATGCAATGTCAAACACTCCTTCCCACCACTGCTGACCCAGGATGGCCATCCACCAGCCAAACAGCCAGTGGGTTGGGTGGGGTCTTGTCAAGGTGCTTCGCTGGCTAGACAAGGGTTAATCTCTCCAGGAACTCAGAATTATATTCCTTAAAAAGAAAGATAGACTTCGCTTGGTCCTGGGCATATGTAGATTCTTCCCACGGCCAGATTTCTAGGAACATTCGGGGTGGGAAACTATTCCAGCTGGAGTGCCTGGGGTGATCCCTGTGGGCCCCCACAGTCACCTCCTGCATCCCAGTGCCTTGCTGGGTACGGCACGACTGACCAGATCTACGTGGGCATCTCTCTCAGACAAGGGATGGCACCTCCTCATTTGCATACCCCTCACGACAGGGAACTCATTACTATAAAAAGCAGATAGGCCAATCTGGACTGCTGGCTCCTAAGAACGTTGGGCGATATATTTTGACTCGCACTCTGCATATTTACTTTGCTCCAGACCCCCAGTCTTCTTTGCGTTTATCCTTGTTTTCTCTGGTTATGTAGTAAACAGTTTCTAATTGATTAGAGGAAGGAGAGTGAGAGGCCAGATTAGCCCAGGCCCTCCTCCTCCCCCAGGCTAGGAGCTCAACCGCTTCCCCACCAGGGCCTGCGGGCGGCTCAGCCGCTCCTCCCCGTGCACACAGCCTCCACCTGTTCAACCGGCTGGCAGCTGCCCGGGCCTCCCTCCGTCCCAGCCAGCCCACCCTCACTCCTCATCCGAGGCTCTCACCACCCAAACAGCCCAATGCTTTTGTCGAATGCTGTTTAAAAAAGTAAATAAAAAGTACATCAGGCGAGAGGGAGCAACAAAAGAAAGAGAAAGCAGGGACAGGGTGGGGGAAGGGTGGGGAGGGTGCAGAGAGGCAGAAGAGCAGCATTCAGAGGAGCTGGATGAAGTGCATTATTGATTCAGGACTTAGAAAATGCTTAGAGCGAGGGAAAAGCGTCCTGCTCTTTAAAAGCTTGTGCAAAGCAGAAGCTAGACACCGGCAGCCTTCCCAAAGAGGGCCTGCTCTGCTGACATGAATATTTTATCACGGAGGGGGGAAAAAAAAGTGGCCTGGAGGATTCAGTACCGGGTGGGGGTAGGGTGGCCCCCTCCGAGGGGCCAGGCTGGGCCGCCCAGGGGAGCCGCCCTCCCCAGACCCGGGGGCCTTGCAGAGCCCCCCTCCGGCTCTCTGCAAGCTGCCATGGGGCCCAGAAGAGGCCCGGAACTAGGGGGGACACCGGCTGAAACAGGGGGAGCCCGGGAGGGTCCAGGTGGCTTGAGCCTGGCAGCCCCTTCCCCTCTCCTTTGCCCTGCCCACCCCTGCCCTGCCACCCCCTTGGCCTCCCCACCCCCTCCCGCTCTCGCTCTCAAGAAAACCCCTGTGTTTCAGCTCCTGCAACACCCCAGAGCACTCTCTCTGGATAAATTCCAAACCCAAGCTGGTCCAGGCTCTGCCTATTTCACTCCTATTTCACTCTTCATCTTGCCTTGCTTCCATTTTTCTTTTTTAAACTTCCCTACTGAGTCTTTTTCTTAGCCCCAGGCATGGAGACCAGGATTTTTTGGGTGAAATTTCCTTTCCTTTAGTCTCATAATTATTTTCAAAAGGGAGAAACAGAGGCACCAATAGGTTAGAAAACCCATTCAACATCACTTTGCTGAGAAAAGGGCAGAACTGGGGTTAGAAGCTTGAAAATAATAGACTCTGTCGAGAGCCTGCTGTGCTGCTCTCCTGCTTCCCTGGCGTAGAGTCGTAGAGTCGGTCCTTGGTTTAGGGAAGATGAAATGACCTTTGTGCCACGGATGTCTTTGTCTGCAAAACATATGCAGGACTTCCCCGGTGGTCCAGTGGTTCGGGATCCACCCGCCAATGCAGGGAACCTGGATTCGATCCCTGGTCCCGGAGGCTCCCACATGCCGCGGAGCAACTAAGCCCGTGGGCCCCAACTACTGAGCCCGTGCTTAGAGCCTGAGAGCCACAACTACCGAAGCCCGAGCGCCCTGGAGCCGGTGCTCCCCAACAAGAGAAGCTCCCGCAATGAGAAGCCCGCGCCACGACTAGAGGGCAGCCCCCTCACTTGCCCAAACTAGAGAAAGACCCCGTTCAGCAACGAAGACCCAGCACAGCCTAAACAAATAAATTTAGAAAATTAAAGACACAAGCAAAACTCTAACAGATCATTTTATGATCTTACTGAGGCCAACTTCCTGCCTTATTTTGGATCCTCAAGTTTCCCCTTCCTTTCTTGAACCTTACCAGCTCAGCCTTGCCCACCCCAATCCCACCTGGGCTTTCCCACCTCTGTCCAAAGCTCGTCCCCTCCCTTCCTCCCTTCCCCGAGATGGGCATCTCCTCAGTCTTTCTTAGTGACTTCTCTGGTGAATTACGGTGTGGTCCCTCCCCACTCTGTGCTCCGTGAAGGCAGGCCAGGGCCTGTCACATGCAAGATGCTTAACTAAGGTTTGCAGAGTGACTCCCCTTCCCCGGCAGGTCGCCTCTCTGGGTCCTTTGCGTTGGGAAGGTGGTGTCAGGAGTGGATGCAGCACCCAGATGGATGGGACCTGCCTGAACCAAGAGCCACAAGTCAAGACTTTCTAGATTTCTTCTTGTTGGTCTCTGAGGAGTCAAGAAGCAGCCAGGTAGAGGAAAGAGAAAGAAGTGTCTGGGTTTGCCCACTCCCTGTGTACCTGGACAAATGTATTGCTCTGTGGATGAAGCCCTTGGTGAGAATGGGAGTGACAAGGCTGAGCAGGTAAGGTTTCATTCATTTACTCCTTCACTTATTCAACAGCAATCTCTAATGTCCTCTGTGTGCAAGGTGGCCCTGAAAAAGCAGTCCTCGGAGCTGGCTACTGTCAAAATCCTTGGGAAGAGGAGGGGGATAAGAATATCTCTGGGCCCTAAGACCAGAAATTCTGCTCCAGATGAAAAGTGAACCAACCTATCAATCAACCAATTAAAACCTGCTCTGGTGACTCAGATACCTGGCCAGGTTGGGACGCCTGGTACAGCTGATCCAAAGAAGGGCTCGTGAACAGTGATGTTGGCCCAGCTGTCACCATCACCCCTGCTTTATAGGTGAGGGGACTGAGGCCCCCAGAGGCCAGGCACTGACTCAAAGTCATATCTGCAGTGACCTGGGCACTTTTACCCCTTATGGAAGCATTTTAAAATATTTATTTGTGAGGCTGCAAGGGGTCTTAGTACACGGCATGTGGGACCTTCGATCTTCCTTGCAGCATGCAAGATCTTTAGTTGCGGCATGTGGGACCTAGTTCCCTGACCAGGGATCGAACCCAGGCTCCCTGCATTGGGAGCGCTGAGTTTTATCCACTGGACAACCAGGGAAGTCCCCCTTAAGGGAGCACTGACCACCGTGCTGTGACCCCCAGAGTAGGGTACAGCTGACAAACCTGGAGGAGAACTGGCTGGGAGGGTCAGGAAAGCTTCTGGAGGAGGTGGGATTCCAGAGGGACAGGCCCAGAAGGATGAGTGGACTGGATACGGACGGGAGGAGGGAGAGCCGACCGGGCTGTGAGGAGGATGCCCTACGTAGCAGGACGGAGCAATATGCAGGAGCCGCAGGGAGAGAGGGGTTAATGAGCTGGGTTGGACCAGGAGCCTGGCGGGGAGCTGGAGATAAGGCCAAAGGGGAGGCCTGGAGCCAGCGTGCAGCCTTGACATTCAGCAGCTGCAGGGAAAGCCCTGATTCTGGCTGGGCAGCCTCCTTCCAGAAAGAGAGGCTAAGAACCTGGCAACACAGGGCTAGGCAGGAGCCAGCGCCCTTCAAGTCCCAGGAAGCCAGAGCAAGGACGGGGTGCCCGAAGTTTGGATGTAAGGAAAATTCTGAGAGCAACCTCTCTTCCCCTCTGGTCTTTGAATTAAAAAAATAAAAAATAAAAAAAGATGCTTAAGACTGAGAGACAAGATGCTTATAGCTGGAAGGGAACCCCTGTGGTCCTGGGCAAGACTGAAATTTGGTTCTCAGACTTGGCTGTATCCTGGGACCACCTGGGAAGCCTGAAGAAATCCTTAGCCCAAGCCCACCCCAGAGACTCTGGGGTAGGTGGGGGGGCTGCAGCCCCAGCAGGCTGGGGGGTGTTAAGAGCTCCCTGGCAAGTCCACTGACTGCTCGGCTGCAGACCACCCTAGAGCTGGGGGGCCCGGACGGAACCAAAAGTCTGCGCAGCTCCCTGGGCCTGCCTTCTCCACTCCGCGGAGGCCCAGCTGCCCGTCTGGGTTTGGGGCCTTCAGCAAGGCTTCCCGAGGGTTAGGAGACATGGAACTAAGGAAAGAGAGAGCCCAAACCTGAACCCCCATTCCTGCTGTGGAAACACCCTGACAGTGGTTCTCCTGGTGATTCACCTGGGGGCACCCCAGACAAACCACATCAGACCCTGGGGGGCAGGCCCCTTCCCAGGCAGCAACTATTAGGCTTCCCAGGAGACTCCCATGTGCAGCCAAGGTCCAGGCCAGAGGACCCTGCGATGAGACATTTCTCCATCTTGGGGCGGCCCCTGGCTCCTCGCCCCTCTCCCCAAGGCAGGGAGGCAGCCAGTCCCTGGGGGACCTCAGGTGGATGGGGAGGCCTTTCGGGTGCAGGCAGATGCCTCCATTCCCCTCCTCCCCCACACTGCACTCCCCTCTATTTTTAGGTCCATTATTGTCCATTCTTGGGTGTGTGTGTTTTTTTTTTTCACTCCTTCCCCAGAAAAAAAACAGATCAGATTCCTCCAGGCAAAGCCATCTCATCTCCCCCCTAGCTGGTACGTGGGGGCACGCACACAGCCAAATAGACATGAAATACGTGAATTACCAAATAAGTGGATTAGCAGACTCCGTGGTGTCTCAGAGGACAGAAGGGGTGGGCAAAACGCTCTGGTCCCTCCTCCTCAGCCCTGCTTCCTCCGGCAGCCAGGGCGTGCTGGGGGAGGAGAGGCAGACAGGGACGGTACACGCCCACACGTGCGTGAGCACACACAGAACAACCGCCTCAATCTAACCGTGAGGGAGACTCAGAGCGCCTCAGGGCAGCTCAGCAGCCTAGTTAGGAGCCAGGCACTGGGTCCCGGCAGCCGAGATTGGAGGAGCCAGGCTCCTCTACTTAGAAGCTGTGTGACTTCTGGCAAGTGGCTTAACCTGTCTGAGCCTCGGGTTCCTCATATTCAAAATGGATAGAAATATAGGATCTATTCTTAAGTGTCCCCGGAGGGTTCAACGGGCTACAGCAGGTCAAGGGCTTGGTATGCAGTGGGCACCTACTAAATGTAAGCTGTTGCTGGTCTGAGGAACTTCCCAGATGGCCCAGGGGTAAAGAGTCGATGCAGGAGACATGGATTCGACCCCTGAGTTGGGAAGATTCCCTGGAGAGGGGAATGGCAACCCACTCCAGTATTCTTGCCTGGGAAATCCCATGGACAGAGGAACCTAATGGGCTGCAGCCCATGGGTCGCAAAGAGTTGGACACAACTGAGCGACTGAGCACGCACGCTGCTGGTCTGGAGAGGTGGGTCGAGAAGATGCTCAGACAACAGGACCAGTCAGTCCAGAAGACAAATGGTGGTTTTCCTGAGTTTAAGGGCTCCCAGAGGGACCACAGGGGCCAAGGGTAGACTCAGGGTGGTCTGGGGGGCCTGTGAGATTTGCATCTGTGTGTGTGTGCATTGTTTTGAGAAGAGCACCCCGGATTCTCAAAGGGGCTGTGACCCCTCCAGAGTAGGAGGCCCTGCCCTGGGGTTTGGGGGCTGAGCTGTGGTGGGGTCCTGCCTTTGTCCACCCACTCTGGGTCCCCAAGTGCCTGAGATGTTACGGCCCTATCCACGCCTCTCCGTCTTCCTCTAAGTATCAAAGTCCCGAAAGCCAGAAGCAGAATCTGGGGATGCAGAGTCTGGAGGGTGGATACGCAGACCCCCTCTGGGGAAGGCAGGGAATTTATATCCCAAAGTGGGGTGAGACCCGAGGGCACCAGCCCCTGGCAGTCAATCCAGTGTGGAGCCCAGACCAAGCACGATGCTGGCCCCGGAGCTGTTGGCCAGGGGTTCTCGATCGTGCCTGGGGCAGGGACAGGGGGTGTGCCCTGTGGCCTGCTGGCTTCTCCTTCCGCTGTCACCTGCCTTGGCTAGCTCTAGATGCCCCAGCCAGAGGGGACAGTTGGAGCACCTGCAGTCCCCCAAACGGACATCGAGAGCTTTCTGTGGGCTCAGGTAGAGGGGCCGCTGCCGCGGCTGATGGGAAGGCCAAGGTTACCCAAGGCTCCATCTCTCATTCACCTCCTTTTCACCTTTTGCCTTCAACAAATTTCGACTGAGACTGAGGGGCAATGCCTGGGTCGCGTTTCATTTCCTTTTATTTCCCTGGTCGACACTTGGAGTCAGACGAACAACTCAGGCAGCAGAAGGAGCTGGAATGAGGGGCCCAGGGGGTCCAAAGAGTCCCAAAGCTCCCAGGACAAACTGCTGCAAGAGAAGGGTGTCTTGTCCTCGACGATGGGTCCAGAGCCCTTTAATAGGAAGGGGCGGCTCTGAAAGCCCCAGGCGTAGATCTGAGGGACCCAGAAACTCAGATTTAATTCCTTCCTACCCATGAGGCCTTGAGAGGTGAGGTGACCCTTCGGGGACTGCACCTTGGGATCGCGGGTCCCCGCGGACCCCCAGTCAGACTTTCGACGAGGCAGCATGGGACAGTGGCCAAGGCCCCAGAGACAGGTCCTGGCCTGTCACTGCTGTGCAAACTTGGGTAAGTCTCTGCACCTCTCTGAGCCTCCCTCTCCTCATCTGCAACGTACCCGTCCAGTGCTGTGGACAGACACAAATGCCATGCACGGTGCTTTGCAGGGTGCCTGGTGCACAGGGAGGTCTCGGGAGATAGCAGGCTAATCCTTCAAGATGGGGCAGGCAGAAAAACCAGCAGCGGGTGGTGAGACACGAGACGCACACGAGTATGTCCCTGGCTCTTGGTTCCTGAAGCTCCCAGCTGAGGGCTGGGCTCAGGCCACACACGGCCCGCTCCTGAGGGCGGAAGGGGAGCACCGAGGCTGACTTTGCCATGATCCCTGACATTCTGCCCACCAGCCTGCCTCCCCCCCTGGCCTTGCCCGCCTGCCACAAACATCCCCTTCTGGTCCACCTTCCATGGGGCTGCCACAGCAAGAACCACAGCTTGTGGGCGGGTCCGGGCAGGGGTGTTAGAAGCCCCAAGGCCTGTGAGAGCCGACTCTGAGCAGGACTGGGTCACGGGAGGCTGCACAGAGGCAGAGAGCCAGCTCTGACCTTAAGGCCACACCTGCCCTGAAGGTGCTTCTTGGGAGGCCAGCTACCAAATGGTGCCATAGCAAAGACCCAGCACGGCCAAGAAAAAAGAAAACTCAACAGACAAACAAACAAAAAACCCCAAAGGGCACAATCCAGAGAGCGAAAGATGATCTGCAGTATGGGGGAAATATTGGCAAATCATACACCTGATAAGGATTTAATATCCGGAATATATTAAAAAACACATACAACTCAACAACCAAAAGACAGCCCAATGAAAAACTGGGCAAAAAGACTTGAATATACATTTCTCCAAAGAAGATGTACAGATGGCCCGCGAGAACGTAATCCCAGCATCATTAGTTAGCAGAAAAATGCAAACCAAAACCCTAATACAACATGAGTTCATACCAGCCGGTTAGCCATTATAATAAAAAAGAAAGCTGGAAAGTAACAAGTGTTGGTAGGGACACGGAGAAACTGGACCCCTTGTAACAGTGCTGGTAAGAATGTCAAATGGTGCGCTGTCCTGAAAAACAGTTTGGTAGTTGCTCAAAAACTTAAATCTAAAATTACCACGTGTGTGCGTTAGTCCCTCAGCCGTGTCCTACTCTTTGTGACCCGTGAACTGTAGCTTACCAGACTCCTCTGTTGATGGAATTCTCCAGGCCAGGATACTAGAGTGGGTTGCTATTCCCTTCTCCAGGGGATCTTCACAACCCAGGGATCAAACTCGGGTCTCCCGCTTTGCAGGCAGATTCTTTACCAGTTGAGCCACCAGGGAAGCCCAACACGACCCAGCAGTTCCCCTCTCAGGTATGGCCCCAAGAGAAATGAAACCGTGTGTCTGCACAAAAGCTTGTACATAAACGCTCATAATGATATTATTCATAATAGCCAAAAAGTGGAAACAATCCACATGCCCATCAACTAACGAACGGATAAACAAAATGTGGTAGCACACAATGGAATATTATTCAGCTAGAAAAAAGATGAGGCTGAAGAATCCGCTGCTGAGTGAAGGAAGGCAGATTAAAAAGTCGCCGCTGTCTTAGTCCATTTAAATGGTGTGCCTGGAATGGGCAAATACACGAGATAGAAAGCAGACTGATGACTGCCGGGCTGGGGACAGAGGAATGGGGAGTGGAGCTGACAGAGATGGGGTTTCCTTTCAGAAAATGACGAAAATGTCTTGGAAAAAGATATGTTGGTTGAGCAACATTGTGCTAAATGCCACTGAACTGTACATTTAAAAATGGCTAAAAAGGCAGATTCTATGTTATATGTATTTTACTCCGACTTTTAAAAAAAGCAATGGTCAATTTCATGTTATGTGACTATCATCACAATTTTTTTTAATTAAAAATATTTTTAAAGTGCCTTCATCACAAGAAGATAAAATTTTAACTGTGAGTATGTGGTGATAGATATAAACTAAACTTGGAGTGGTAATTCTTTCGTAATAGTTTTTTGCTTTTTTGGCCACGTGTGGGATCTTAGTTCCCCAACCAGGGATCAAACCTACAACCCCTGCATGGGAAGGGCAGAGTCTTAACCACTATGCCACTAGGAAAGTCCCTCCTTTTGCAATACATACCTACATCAAATCATTCTGTTGTACACCTAAAATTAATACAATGTTCTATGTCAATTACACCTCAATTAAAAATTTTAAAAAGAATTTAGAAGCAGCACCAAAGGGAAATGATGTGATGTACAATTATATCTTTAGCACTCAGCTTTGTTTTTCCTTGTTTTGATTTATTTTAATAGAATACTGTAATAAAGGAACTTGAATTTAAAAAAAAAAAAGGCCCAGTGTTGTGCTGAGCACAGGAAATGCATTCAGAGCCCCTCTTTCTGCACCGGAGCCCCCCGTTTTGTGAGTTTTTGACCAAGTCTGAACTCCGGCATAGATTTTCCCCAAACGCTGAGAATGCATCTACTATCATGCAGCGACGCTGGATGAAGTGGTTAACCTAGCCAAACCTCGTGGCACAGCTGGGGAAACCTGGCTAAGGGGCTCTCCTTGCTGAGCGGAGACTCTGGCGGGGTCCACCGCCGCCCAGCCCCCACCCTTCACTCTACCTGCTCTGACACACCACTTCCAGCCCCCGCCGCCCTGCCAGCAGTTGGTGTGTGCTTGGGGAATTAGAAACACATTTTCATATATTTAAGCAAATCTGCTGGGATGATCAAAGAAAAAAAAAAAATTCAGAACCTGCAAACCAAAGCCGAACAGAACCTCGCTTCAGCTGCTGTTTCCCACTTTATCCGTCACTCTGGTTCCCTCCTCGTGGGCAAGGTGGGGCCTGGCCAGGCCTGAGGCAGGAGAGCCTGGGGTATGGGCTGTGGGTCAGGAACACAGCCTGGACCCCCTTCCGGGGGTGGTGATGGCTGGCTGGTAGCGAGGAGGGGCTGCAGCGTGGCACCTGCTTCTTTGAGCCTGCCAAGTTCTGTTCCAGCCCCAGGACTTGCATGCCCTGTGGCCCTCCTCGGGTCTCTGCCTGCCCACTGCTCCTTTCCTCCTCCCCTCCCCCCCCCCCCACCCCCCTCCCCCCCCCCCCCTCCCCCGACACCCTTGGTCTAATCCCTCTCACCCTAGAGAGCCGTTAGGAGCCAGGCAGAGAAGGCTGAATTCCAGCTCCACCAACAGTGGGTCTTGGGGAGCCTTGGTCTATTTCTCCATCCAGGGCACAGTGACAGCCCCACCCACAGGCTTATAGGGCAGGGGCTTTGATGAACCCAACAGGCCAAGTGGCCTGTCCCCTCCCCTGTCATCCACACGCTCTCCCCTGATGTCACCCGGACCCTCTTCCTGCACCTCCGAATTTCGATTCCTTCTGCTCCCACCATCGCTCTTCTGAATCCTTCCAACCCGTCAAGGTCACAGCCCACCCTGGGGCCCAACCCCCCGCCTCTGAACTCCCACGGTACACTAGCCAAACCTCGTGGCATAGCTGGGGAAACCTGGCTAAGGGGCTCTCCTTGCCTAGTGGAGACTGGCGGGGTCCACCGCCACCCAGCCCCCACCCTTCACTCTGTCTGCTCTGACACACCACTCCAGGCCCCGCGGCCCTGCCAGCAGTTGGTGTGTGCGCCACAGCACACTCACACAATGGGCTCCTGGGCTCCACCTCTGTTAACGTCTACTTTTACTCCTTGTGTCTCTCAAGCTAAATTCTAGACTGGGGGTGAAAAGAAAACCCCTTTTGGGAACATTCATTTCATGCCAGGCTCCCAGCTTGGGGCTTTCCATCCCTTGTCTCATCCCACTCGGACAACCATCCTTTAAGATCGTGTTTGCATCAGCCCAATTTTCAGATAAGAAAACCGAGGCTCAGAGCACGAAGGACTTATCCAAAGTCCCAGAGCCCAGAAGGGAATGAGATGAGCCCCCACTCACTCCATCCCGAACCTCAACTTCTCACCCACAGCCGGGGTCGCCTGCCTGTCTGTCCATCCATCTACCCCCTGCTTCGTCATCACACGTGGAACTTGAGGCAGCTCATGTTAAACATGCACTGAAGCAGAAAAATGAATATATGGAAAAGTCAGGGCCAGGGGATGTAGAGAGGCAGATGAGCCTGGGGAAGGTGGGGTGCATGAACTGGAAAGTTCTTGAAGCTCTAAGTCGGACACTCTTTGGAACGATGTCTCTTCCAAGCCCTTTCCCTTCCTCTAGGCACTCCAGAGGCTCTGCCCCCTACCCTCCTTGGGGTGTCTGGACCCAAACTCCTTCCCTTGAAAAAGTAAGAGGCCAGGATCTCAGCTACAGAGCCCTAGCAGGCAGGGCCGTCCCCATCCTGTCACTAGTCTGCTCCCCAGGAAGGAGGCTTCGCCAAGCAACAAGATGTCATGCATGGAACTATTCTTGTCCCAGGCTGGGATCTGCCTCGGGCATTTCAAGAGACTGAGCGGCTTTACCTAAGGGCTGAGTGAAGCTCAGTTTCCAAAATCGCTTCCTGCTTAAGGACAGAGCTGTGCAGACCTCCTACTATCAGCTGATTGAAAATCTCACAGAACAGGGGTGCAAATGGGGAGAAGTAGAGGCTTTGGGTGCCTCCTCTGTCCTGATCGAAACCCTAGTTCTTCCTATAAGACTCAGCCCTAATCTTTCCTCCTCCAAGAAGCCTTCCTGGATCACACTGTCCTTCCACCCACCCATCCACGGGTTCAGTAAATGCCTGCTAGCACTGACTGAACCAAAAGGGAGGGATACAAAGATGAACAAGGCAGCCATGCCCCCAGGAGCTCCCAGCCCAGTAGGGAGGCAAACATCAGGCATAGAATAATGAGCATGGATTGAGCATCCATATGTGTATTCTCTCAATAGTCCTATTTAAGGAACTGAGACTCAGAGAGGTTACACCTCATGCCAAAGGTCACACAGCAGGGGATTCCAGTCTCTACCTCTCTGCCTCTAGAGCCTGAGCTCTTACCTAGGAGGCCACATCTGTGAACTTAAATGACAAGGATGCGGCCAGATGAAGTCTTTTAACCCACTTGGGCTAGGGAGTCAGGAAAAGCCTCCTGGAGAAGGTGGGTTCCAGCCTGAACCTTGAAAAAGGAGCCTGGGTTATCTAGGTAAGCACAAAAGGGTCAGACATGAAGGAAGCAAAGAAGACATTCTGGGTAGAGGAGGTGGGAAAACTTCGCGGGAAGCTGGGGGGGGGGTCAGGGGCAGTGCGTCTTGTCTTCATCCTTTGCAAGCTCCTTACACTGGGTGTCCACCTCACCCACTCAGGGTTAGTTGGGTACCACCCTGAACACCTGCCCTGTTTCTCTTGCTGTCTACTTAGATTTGCAAGAGGTATCTCACTTTCCCCCCTGCAACAGCTGCACCCAGCACGAGGTCAGCCTCAGAAAAGGGACAGGAGGGGTGTGATGGGGAGAAGGGGGAGGCTGGAGAAGGGAGTTCCCCAGACTGTCCTCCATGGGTATGGGGCCAGAAGGCAGGGGGAGAGGGGACTCAAGCCAGTGAGCTTGGTGCTGGTGAGCTCAGCACCTCTGGATGGAAGCATCTCACGAACATCACAGTCTGGCAGGAGGCGGGGCATCTGTGACCTTGATTGCACATGGTGGTCAATGTCATAGTGGGGAGGGGCTTGAGGTCTCTAGGACCCACCTGCCACCTGAGATATCACCCCAGCAGACCCCTTGGGCGAGGGATGGGGCCATTGGCTCTGCATCTGGGTAAACAGAGGCACAGAGAAAGCAAAGCACTTCTGAGAAACATGTGTGTTCTGAGTTTTCCTGTATGTCAAGACCCTGGCGTCTCTGTGTGCTGAAGTCTCCTTAGATGAAACGTTTAACATTCACCTGTTTCACTGTGGAAAAGTCCAGATGCTCAAGACTGGATTAACAGCACTATTAATGCCTCCCACTAAAAGAGAACTGGCACTCTCCAAGCACTTGCAGATACGCTGAGAGAACCACTTCCTTCTCCCAGCAAGCAGGAGAGGTGGGCAAGGAAACCATCATCATGTCCCATTACTGGTGGAGAAACAGAGTCTCAGAGACTTGCCCCAGATCACTTAGCCCCTAAGCAGCAAAGGTGGGATGCAAGCTCAGGTCTTTGGATTCCAGGCCTGAAGCTTTTGTCTGGATATCATAACACCTTTCTGGAACCTTCCACCAGGTCTCCAACATTCAGAAATCTGAGCTCCCAGCTTCACCCCTCACTCCAGGACCCCCACTCCTCCTGCTATCTGCCTTTTTCCTTCAGCAGTAGTGACACCCCCTTACTCTGCAAAGGTCCCGTGGGAAGCACAGTTCTCTTGCCTGCCCATCGTCAATAATAAGTATCACCATCACTGACAGATTATGTAGAGCAGTGTTCCTCAGAACATACCCTGTGTGCATCTGAATTACCTGAATTTCCTGTTAAAACGCAGCTTCTGGCTCCGAGGGTCTGGGTGGGGGGTGCCCAGGACCCAGTATTTCTAACAAGGTGCATCTCGGGAGGACAGCTTGGGTAGTGAGTGGGCAGCCAGCTGTGGGGCCATTTTCAACATCACCTGCCTAGTCTGTGCCCCAGCTCTCTTCCCTCACCATCTCTTTCCTGAGACTCAAGGCACAAGGACAAGATTTCCCCTTTCCTTTCATGGCTTTCAGGTGGCTGACA
Source organism: Antilocapra americana (assembly GCA_007570785.1). NCBI lineage: Eukaryota > Metazoa > Chordata > Mammalia > Artiodactyla > Antilocapridae > Antilocapra > Antilocapra americana. Next base: position 8,141,925 of record ML660779.1, on the reverse strand, counting down.
GGCAACCTCTCTTTTAGAGTACCGTGGGGCTGCTCCCCATCCTCAAGGGTCCTGTGAGAGGCTGAGAAGCCTTTGCCCCCTTCTCTCTCGCTCTGCAGACTCAGCAGGCTGGCCCCTTCTGGCCAGGCACTGGGAGTCAGAGGTGGGAGGCTGCCCGCCATCTCCCGCAGCCCTCATTGAAATTTCGCCCTTGCCTGAGAATCTTTGGTTGAGAGCTCAGCCCTATTAATTCTCATTGTGCATTTAGAGCCAATAGGTTTTTATTTATTCATTTATCTTGGTCTTCCTCCTCCCTCCCCTTCCTCACTGGGTTGGAATTTACAATTCAGGTCTCAGGTGGCCTTGCGGAAGGTCGGGAGAGTGTGCACGAAGAAGCCTGCAAGGGGCAGTCGCCCCACCCCCTCCAACCCCGGCCCCTGGTGCACCCTCAGGATGCTTCAGGGCTCACGCTCCGTTGTGGATGGATGTTGCGACAGGCCCAGCACTCACCGCAGAAGAGATGCCAGGACACAGGGACCCACTGGGCAATCCTGAGGCTAAAGTGGGGCCGAGGACCGCCTGGGTACCACTAGGGCGCCCCCTGGTGGCTGGTTAAAACCACAGGCCAAGGCTATAGGAATTAACAGCTTCCTGAGCACACGTCCATCAGCCTGCTGCCCTGAGACTAGGAATACAGGGCGTGACGTCCTCAAGGTTGGAAGAGGGCAAAGAAGCACAGGCCCGAACACCACCGAGGGCATAAAAGCCACAATAACAAGAAATAACAACTATCACACCTTGAACACCTACTATGTGCCGAGACTGGCATGGCTGGGCTGTGTCCTTTCCCCAGAACTGTTACATGCCTTCAGCAGCAGCATCTCTACTTCACCAAAGCTCAGAGAGGGAAGGCTGGGCCGCCTGGTGCGTAGGTACAGGCCCTGCCTGGCTGTGCACAAGTTCCCGGCCTGCCCTCTAGACCGAGTGACCTTGGCGGGATTTAGCCAACACTTTCTAATCCCTAAAATGGGATTAGAACGGTCACCACTTTGGAGCATCCTGGAGATGATTTAATGAGACACAGGCCGAACCTGCTCAGGGAAGCTGCAGGAGACAGCGGGGCGGGGATTTGAATCCATCTGGATGTGACCCCTCCTCCCTGCAGAAGCAGCCTGGGCAGTGTCCCCACTCCCATTGGCCTCAGGTTCGTGATCAAAGGCAGAGCCGGATGGCAGCCCATCATGAAACATTTAAGTCCACCAGGCTGGTGTCGGGACACTGAGGACCCACCTAGCAGAGGAAGGCGGAGATGCTGTTTCCCCACCACTGCCCTCCTCACCATCTTCCCAGGAGAGGAGAGGAAAAGCAACAGAAGGTCCTTCCACAGCCCAGGGCTCCAGGACCCAGGCCGGGCAGCATCAGGACTGTGGTGGGATGACCACCCTACCCTGGCAGCTGCGCTGGGTGCTCTGTATGAGAATGGGGGCAGGGCAGAGCCCCAGGGCCCAGGGCGTCCTGAGCCAGCCTTGACCGGGAGAGGGCCTCGGACTCGCACCTGATGGTCATCCCCACTCCTCGGGCCTTGCCCATAAGCTGGCCCAGTGATTTACGATTTCGCCACCCACCCCGTGCCCCTGCCCCCAGCACACTAAGCTCGCTGTGAATATTTAGAAGAAGAAATACAGTCAAGACTCTAACACAAGAGGCCACGGTTGACTCTGCTCTTGGGAGTCGAGTGGAGAAGTCCTCACCTGAGCTGGGGCGGGCATTCAGCCTGAGATGCGGATCAGAGCTGGGCTCCCCCAGTGCTGACCTTGGCCCTGACCTTCAGGGGTCAGCCCTCTTGCCCATCCCTGAGCCAGCGAAGCCCTGGGGTCCTCAGGGAAGTGGGACCATTCGGTTCCTTGCTCCTGGCCCTGTGCTGCCTTCTCCTTCCCTGTCTCCCCCTCACTCCAGCTGGGGCTGGCCAGCATGCCCACCGCCCACAGTGACAGCCTCCTGACCACTGACCATCCCAGTGGGAACCTACCTTCCCAGGCTGATGGCTCTGGGATAGGATCCAAGCACCCCATGGGACTGAGTCATCCTTAGGAGCCTGGTGGGGACACTCCTCAGTCCATCCCTAAACCCAGAGTGCTGGAGGCTCCCTCAGGACACATGGAGACAGCAACCACCCAAGGATGACATCAAGCCCTTCCTGTGGTTCTGCAGCCTGGCTTCCCTGTCCAGCCTCCTGCCTGGCCCAGGGCCTGCAGGGCTCTGCCCAGTGGAAGGCATCTTTTGGGGGGCCGATCAGTTCAGTGACTCTGGAGCCAGACGTTCACATCAGAGCTTTACTACTTCCTGGGCTGTGACTTTGGGCCTCAGCTTCTCCATCTGTATAATGGGAATGACGATAGCTACCATCTAAGAGCACTTGCTCTGTGCCAGACCCTAGTCTGAGCATTTTAGGGTGAACTAGCTCACTAACTCCTTAGGGTGACCTGAGTGTGTGCTGAGTGTACACACTTTAGAGGACAGAAGCTCAGAGATGCCACCAGTCCAGAGCTCACTTCGTGAAACTTTGTGTGGCACAGAATCAACCCAGCTGAACTGAGTGAGGACTCCAAGGAAAGACTCATATGGAGCTTTTAGCCCCCACACTCGGGGACTGGCATAAATGACCCCCACTGTTATTGTTGTTGTTGTGAATCGAGTACTGAGGTACCCTGTGGCTCTGACTCCGTCTTTAACTAGAGACTCAAGTGGCACACCTGAAAGCCTCCCTTCCCCTAACTTAACCAGTGACTGTGGTCACCGTACATCGTGATTGAATTGGAAAGGGTGCCAGCCACCCTGATCTGACCCTTTCCTTCCTCCCTTATAAATCCCCTCTGCACTTCCACCAAACCTTCCCCTGCAAAGGGTGCTTGGCCTCTCTTTGCCTGGCAAATCGCTTGCTGGATTGCACTGGGTGGACCAGGAGGTGGCCCCCTGAAGGGATGAACAGGGGGAGGGCAGAGTGCAATCTTGCAAAGAGCACCTGGCTTGCTCCTCCAGAGGCTGACTTCCTTCCTACAAAGGAAGTGGGGCTTATCTGCGAGGCTGGGCAACTGTGACTACAATGGTTTGGTGGTTTTCCCCAGAGGAGAGGATCCAGCAGTCACCTGGCCAAGAATTTCCCCACCCCAAAGAACGTTGTCACGTAACCCCAGCATCCTTGGGGCGGCCTTTGCTCTGGTGCGTTTCCAAGGCGGGACACAGATGGGTCCCAATTCTACAGCCTGGCAGCCAGGTCCTCCCGCTCTGCACGCTCAGACCCCCCAACCCAGCCACTTGGCCTGAACAAAGGCCATAGCAGGAGGCTGACTTACGTGGGAGCAGAATCTCTCCGGGGGGTCTCCACATGTGATGCCAGAGGGCTCCACCTTCACCCTGACATAATCCTTCAGGCGCATCGCCTTGGGCTGGCAGGCGTAGAACTCCCAGGTGGGGCCTTCATCTGTGGTCACCCAGGATTTGCAGATGTCGTAGTGCCCAGAGGCCAGTGGCAGGCAGTGCAGGAGGAGGGCCAGCAGGCGCAGCATGGTGGCACAGTCCCCAGGGGCTCCGGGGAGGCGGTGACTGGCTCAGGCGGCACGCGCAGCCTCAGCATGGAAAAGCCACATCTACCGGGCGACGGAGGCCGGACGTCCCAGGGACTCTGCCAGGTGGCAAACAGCAAGGAAACTTGGTTTTTCCAAGAGGCTGATGTGGAAAACCCAGAGCCGGCGTTTCTCAGAGTGCTGATGGGCAGATCAAGAAATTGCCCACAACTTGGCGTCCTCCTCACCTTGGCATCACCCCTCTCCCAGAGGTGAATCTGATCAAATCAGCCAGACGCTCCAGTTGTGACCGTGGATGGAAATGGGAGACGGAGAGAGTCCGCAGGGATCTGGCGTGAGGCCGGATCGGACTGTTTTTAATTTTTGTCCTTCCAATCAATCCAGCTCTTTAAAGGGCCCTTTCATGTGTGATGTGTGATCAACATAACTGCACAACTGCCCTCCGGCCTGCGTTGTTAAGATAAAGCAAAATCAGGCGGCGTACCTGTTAGCTGCACACACCTTCCCCCTATGGGACTGGATTTGGCATTTTGGACCAATGAAAGAGATTTCTTTCCATATGGGCTGAAAGTGACAACAATCACGCAGCTGGACTGGAGCACAAAAAAAGCGACCGAGGTGTTAACTGGGGAGCAGCTTATGTGGGTCTGCTTTGGTGGGGACAGGTGCTAATGGGGCCAGCTGACCTTGGCTGGTAGCGATAGGCAACGTATCAGGAAGTTTCTGAGACTTCAGCTCCCAATCCATCCAGGTACCTGGGGTCTGGCTTGTCTTTCATGGTAGGAAGGGAGGAGAGAGAGCTCATTAGCAACAACACCTGCAACAAATTAAACAGAGAAAGAGGGGGATAAAGATGTAGGAGAACAAAAGCTCTGTAGCAAAATGTGCAACACAGGAAGCTGCATTAGCAAGGTCTCCAGAGAAAACTGGGTTATTTTCATTAATATTGGAGAGGCACATTTGGAGACAGGGTACGTTATTCAAGAAGGCAATGCGCTTTCTGCTTATTTCTGGGGGTCCTGGGTTCAGCAGAAGTGCCCCTGTTTGGCGTCAGTGACTTTCTACAACAGCCCCAGGGGCCGAGACAGAATGGTGGCTTTAAAATACTGCGACTGAGAAGTCAAAATGTCAAAACCATTGAAGGCAGAGATGAGGCTGTAATTATAGGTGTCGATGAGGTTGTGTGGACAGGCTCAGATAAAGAACGGTTTTTGTTTTTTCTTTCCAATAGTAATGAACCACGTGCTAATAACTCTGTCTCCAAAATTCTGAAATGGTGAATTTAGTTTTCAACTGTAAGGAACTAGGGATGCTGAAGACTTTGACGGAAGTGACAATGGTGTGTCATATTAGACTTTTCTGATGGAGGCCAAAATTTCACAGTCCTCCTTAGAGGGTATGTTTATAAACAGGTCACCATTATGATTATTGCTTTACTGTTTTAAGCTACTGGTAATTATTTAAAAGCCCTAAATAGATATAACTAAGATGAACGTTACACTGTGAAAAAAAACACGACTCCAGTAACATGATATGTTCCGGGACATTTGATATATCACCAGGAGAATCTGGTCCCCCAGTGAGGGATCCTGGCCAAAAATACTTAGCCCATAAATAGGGCAAAGGTTACTGCAATGAGTCACAGCAGAACCATGTGTGTTGTTAATTCTAGTAATTATGTCTCTGATTGTTGCACTTAAATTCCCAAACTGCTGCAGCGTCATGCTACCGTCACTGCTCACCCGACTCTTTAGCCATTGTATCTAGAAGGTCCTGAAGAGTTAACTACGTTTCCATGATCCTCCATTCTCCATCCAGACACAAACACACTCCAGCCCAAAATGACAAACCAGAAGGTTGCGGACCCTGTCCAAATGGAGGCTGGCTGCTCAGCTCCTCCCCAGGCAGAGTCCCCAGCCTAGGTCCCAGCGCTCCAGGCTGAGGGCATCATAAATCTGCATTAAGGCAGCCCCCGCCCCTCTCTCTGGCTGAAGGGCTCTTGATGGAGATGAACGAGGGGCTGGGGGGTCACATTTTCACATCTCACCTCTGGCTGTTTCGAGAGAAACGGTGTTACAGAGTCCACCTGGCCTTGAATGTGCTCCTTGCTAGAAAACTCTCAGAAAGAATCCGCCTGGAGACTATTTTTACAACCTGAGAAAATGTAGTAAAAATAAAATAGCGCCGGCCGGCAAAGGTTTGGATGCCTCTATCTGAGCTTCGTGCTGCCCAGAAAACAGCACGTCCCTAATTAATTCTTCCAGCCGCAGGCTCCCAACTGTTCACTCCCAAGTGGGGTGCTCCTGATACGGGACACCAGGACGCCGGGCTGCGCGGCTCCCAGGGAGGACCCACCCAGTCTGGGGCTTCCTTCATCTGCAGTGATGCTCTCAGCCTGAACACCACTGGACCCGGGGAGGCAGCGAGGCCCGGAGGCCAGGAGGCCCACCAGGTCCACGAGGCAGCACGCCTTGTAAATTCATTAATTGCTTTGCAGTTCTGTTGGCTTAAATGTCATGCATTCCCTGGAAAACTGGGTGAGGGTGGGGGGTCAACAAGGACAAAATCTGCCCGGGAGGGGGGCAATAAATGTGTTTACAACTAGTCAGTCAATTGGGCATTGCTGGCACCATAAGGGAATTGTGAGCTCAGCACGAGAATATTATTACTGTCGGTTTTTGCCAAAGAGGAAAAAAACGGGAGGGGAAGAGTCTTCGGCACAGCGAGACGGAAAGCGAGGAGAGAGAAGCCAGTAGGGGAAATTTCAAGAGTAAGAGGTTGGGTCCCGGTAGATTGTTTTCTCCTTGGAAAATAAATCTTCACCTGATATTATTAAGAAACTGCAGCTCCCAGAAACAAATAGAATCAATGTGCTTTATTTTCTTTTAAGAGTCCTCAGGAACGGGAGGGGAGGGGGAGGGGCTGATAGCCAGGGTATTAAAACCCGAAAATTAGATTTTACCAGGATTTCTGAACTCAGATTTCTCTGTCTTATTGAATTAGCGCCTCTCGAGCTGGCTGGGGCTCGAAGCAAGCTCCTCCCGAGTTGCCGGCTGGGCCCTCTCCTCCTGGGAAACTTGCCTGGTGGGCGGGGAACCCCTAGAGGTGGTCCCTGGAGAGGGGGCGCTGGGGGTTTCTCCCAGGACCAAGCCCACACTCCAGTTTCTTTCTTCCTTCCCAGCGGAACAGCGAAAGAGGTGGTGAAATCTACCTTCAGATGCGGCTGGGGTCACCTTCCAGTCCCAGCCTACCCTCCCAACTCTAACCATCGCCTCCCCCCCCAACCCCGGCCGGTCCTATGGGTGCCCCCGCTCACCGCCACCGCGTGAGCCAGCATCCCACTACCGGCGGCCCCGGTGCCCCAGCCCCGAACGGCAGCTTTCTCGGGCTCCGGGTGCCCACCTCTCAGCCCCAAGCCCTCTCAGCTCCCAGGCAACCCAGAAAAGTTGAGCGCGGCGGGTGGGGTGCGATGAAGCCTCCACTGGGAGTGTGGGGTTGCGGCAAGGGGCTGCTGGTGGGGCGGGGTCAGCTCCCCCTCCGTGGACCCCTTGGGTTCAGAGTCCGCGCTTCGGGTGGGCTGCAGGCGTCGTGCCTCGTACGGGAACGTACTGGGCTATCCCTCGGTCCCTTTTTGCCTTTCCGAAGTTGAGTGCAAGCCCCGGAGCAATTAATAATCACACCTTTAATAAAGACCGGGGGGGGGGGCGCCGAGGGGGGCCCTCTTATTTGGCACCTCCTCCCTTAATTAGGAGACGCCAAGCAAAGTGCCCGGCAATTACTCGCATCCTTTTGCCCAGCGCCGCAGCCGGCAGCGACTCCGCCGCCGCCCCCAACCCCCAGGCAGGCAACTTACTCGGGAGCCGGAGCCGGCGGACCCCGCGAGCCGGAGGACCCCTTCCCGCCTTCCCGCGGCCCCTGCTCCCACCGTCCGCGCGCCACCCAGCTCCAGGTTCGACTCCACAGTGTCCCCGAGCCGGTCCGGGCGCATAACCCTCCCCATCAGCCCACCCCTTCCAGGCGCCGAAAGAAGTTTCTAGCGGCGGCCGGAACGCAAGAGTTGTTCTGTGCAACTCACACATTTCCCCAGTTTTCCGAGAGGGGAAGGGGATGGCAGGGATTAGGGTGGTTCTAGAGGGTGGCGATTCAGTCGGGGTAGGGGAACGGCGCGAAGGAAGGTTAATTTCCTTTCCACTGGCACATCCAGGCGTTCTCTTAACACCCACCCTCCTGCCCCACTCACTCGCACAAACGATGGGAAAAGACCCTGGTGGGGAAAAAGCCAGCCCCGAAAGACAAGCTACTCCTTTAAGATGCTGCTACAAATGCACACTCACACACCCCTCTCCAAGCGACTCCGATCCTCCGCTAGTAGCAGCCGCCACCAATAACTTTTGCATCCGAGCCTCTGCTGGGCTGCCGTTAAGTGGCTCCCGGGCCCCGGGAAAGCCTTCGCGGTCACCAAAGCCCTTTAAAAATGAAAGCAGGCTGGCCAAGCTGCAGCATATCCACCTCCCACCCCCCCACCCCGATCGCCTCCCGGGCTCTCCCCGCCCGCCTTACCCCGACTCGTAGCGGCTTCCCGGAGCGGAGACCCGGGAGGCCGCCACCCTCCGGCGCTCTGCCTCCCCAGTCTGGCTGGCGCTGGGTGGGGGCGAGGGCCGAGGGCTGCGAGCCGCTGCTCCTTCCCCCACCGCCGCTGTGGCCGTCAGATCGGGGCTGGGGAGCCCTCCGGCCGCCGGGGGGGCCGCCCGCTGCCGTCCCGGAGACGCGGGCCGGGGGAGGGGGCCGCCCGCGCCTCCCGCATCGCCCGCCGGGGGCCGAGCCAGAGGTCGCCGCTAACAAGTGCAAACTTTTGGGGTCCCCTGGGCGGCTCGGAGAGGACCCGCGCTCGGGCACCGGGCAGTCCCCGGCCCGGGTGGGCTTCGCGGCGGCTCGTCGGGGCGCCGGGGCATCCCCCCCCCCGGGGCGCGGCGCGGGCCAGATGGCCGGGGCGCTTCACTGCCCCCCTGCACTCCACTCCAAGTTAATGCCGAGGCTAAATCCTCTTGCCATCACTCACGATCACCATCGGGGCTTTTATCTCCCGGTCTGATCCGGGCTGCGTAACTTCCTCTGTGTGGCTTTAACACACCATCCCACCACGGAGCAGCGGTCTTCTTAAAGGTGCAGGAAGGAAATACTGCGAGACTCGGGGGACGCGCCACGGCCCGGGGAGGGGCGCGGCGAGCAGGGGCGTCCCGGCTGGCCCGCGGCCAGGGTGGCCCCGGCGGGCGGCCGCGGGAGCGAGCCTGCTCTGGGGGGGCGGGGGTCGCAACCTACACATCGCCTCCCGGCCCGGGGGCCAGCGGGTCCACGCACGCAGAGCGCATCTCAGCCAGCTCGGGCCAAGCGCCGCGGGGCTGCGGCTTCCTTTCCCCAAGCCCCGGGGGCCCGACCGGGTGCCAGCTCCCATGGGTGTGTGGGCTGCCCCATCGGCCCCGGGGGAGGGGTCCAAGTGAGTCAGGCCGCCCCCGCCGCCCCCGCCCCACCCCCCAAACAAGCCAGGGGCTCAAGGCTGCTGCTCGGTCTCCCTCTGTGAAGTGCTGCCACCCAGAAGGCCCCAAGCAGTGGGTAAAGGGGTGGGTGGGTGGATTTGGGGAGACGGGGAGGGGGACCATCTGAGCGCACAACCGAGCCTGAATACCAGCTGACACATCGCCGCCTCCACCCTGACGGGCCCTGCTTTTGACGGAGCCAAGCCAGCTCCGGAGAGAGTGCGGGGTAGGGGGCAGGAGGGGCCTCACCCCCGGGGAGCTAGGGAAGAGGGCGTGGGAGGACTCCCGCAGGGGCCTAGGGCAGAGGGCAGGGGATTGGCCGCACTGGGTAGCCCCCTGGGGCTCTTCAGCGCCCCCCTCCCACCCCGGAGGTTTCCTTCCCGGCTGCCTCCCAGGCCTGTGGGGAGAGCTGTCTCCATCTTGCAGGGCGACCCGTGGCTTTCAGGTGCTCCCCGGCGCGCCGATGGGTTCCCGCTGCAGCGCTCAGGCCGCCGGCTCTGTCATTTGGATGCATCAAGAACAAAGAGCCTGAGGACAGAGACAGAGAGCGAAGGAGGGCCTGGGCCAAGGTCAGGGAGGGTGTCAGGGATAAGAGCACGGTGTGCCCCGGGGGCCCCACCCCACTGCCAGCCTTAACCCTTCCCTCCTCTGGGCTCCCCCCAAGCTGGCAGAGGGGGCTGTGCTGCTGAGTAACGTTTAGACTGTTGTTGCAGAGTGGACGTGGAATTCAAGACTGCCTTCTGCTTTAATAGTCACAACAATAATTTAACATTTATTGAGCACCTGCTTTATGCCAGGATCCATGCAAACCGCTTGATGTGTCTTATGCACGGGTTCTTCCCCACAGACCTGGCATTTAACTCCTACTAATCAAGTCCCAAGTTATATTAATAGATGAAGCTTAGAGATGTGAAGTAACTTGCCCAAGGTCACACAGCTGAGGGAGACGCTGGCCTGGGGGGCAGGGCTCTTGGGCTCTCCCGTGGCATTCTGCTGCTGCTCCCTGACTTGCTGGTTAACTTGGGCGTGCAGCACAGAGTGCTTCTGGGCCTCAGTTTCCCCATCTGTGAGATGTGAATGGTGAGTCTTTGCTTTTTCCAAGGAGCAGACAGAACAAGGCCATCAAGGGCCTCCTCCTGCAAGTGCTCTCAAAGCCGTCCTACTGGAGAAGCCCACCCTCACCCCCCACAAAGTGCCCAGGAGAGCAGATGCTTGCCAGCCACAGCTTACCTGCTCCCTGGCCTTAAAGCATCCAGCCCGAGGAAGCTCTGTGGAGGAGGAGAAGGCATCTCAGCAATTTGATTTTTAAGCATTTGGCCTGCAGGCAGCAGCTAAGGGCACAGTGTGGGGCTCCCACCCAGGCAGGGTGAGTGATGACCTGGGCCGGCCCTCGGCCTGCTGTCGTCCCCAGGCAGGGTCATCAATCCCTGGGAAATGCCCTGCTCCTCCATCATCTGAGTCTGGATGCTGTCAGGACTGGAGGAGGTTGCTTCTTATCCGTGATTCACCTAAACGCAGCGGAGGGACCTGGGGTGTGCTCCTGTTACTTCCCGGATGGCTTAAGTGACCCGTGCACAGAGCTACATGCCACTGAGACAGTGTTGTTTAAAGTGTCTCTGCAGCCTCCTCTCCCCAGCGCTCCCTGCCTCTCCAGGGGGTTGATGCTGACAGACCTTTTTGGGGACCCATTCCTGAACCTGTCTTCTAATCTCCCCTTTTTCCAGATCCTGGAAATTATGGAATCATGGAAAGAGTCAGAATGAAGGGCTTTTCTTGGCTCTGCCCCGACTCGCCATATGGCTGGGGGCCTTCACTTCCCACTCCTAGCCTCAGTTTCTCCCTCTGTGTAATGAGGGGATTTGCCCCAGAAGGTGGTACCCAGGCGATGATGCCAATCTGACAGCAGGCCATAGCAACCTCCGGGAGACAGCATCCCTTTCTAGTGACTCATAAAGTGCTTTTTTTTCCATGATGGGAAACAAATAGGATTCTAGCCATGTAGGGACCAGGTGGTCGAGGGATGTTCATTTTTAAATTTCATTAAGGTATCTTGTGACAAACGACCTTTCACCAGCGATGAAAAGGAGCGAGCACCAGGGGCAGGAAAGGGTTAATGACTCTCTCCCCCCCCCACCCCCATGATCGCTGGCTCCCCACTTGCAGCAGCCTCTTTGTTGGTGGAGTTTTGGCTCCATTGCACAGTTTAAATTCAAATTGTGAATGTGGAATCTACTATTTAAAAACATCTGCAGAATAATGCGTCTGATTTTATTCCACCTATGTTGTTTAAATAAAGGAGATATGTATACAGATATAGACAGACAGATGAATGGATGGATATGTACATATACATGTATGTGAAGACACCAAAGTAGGAACAGGAGAGATGGAGAATGACATGCTTTATTACAGATATATTCTTTCTGCGTTGCTTGACTCCTTCACAATGAGAAAATAGGCTTGGATGGGGTAAGACAAGTAACAGGAAATTATAAAGTCACACTCAGAGATGATCTTCCAGCTTTGCAATGAGCGGTAACAGATGAGGTCCAGCCCCTCCGGGGATTTCCAAGAGAAGGCAAACCCTGATGCACACAGACTAAAGGACAGACAGATAAAAAGAGCTCACACCACTAATTAAAGTCCTGTAAGCTCAAAAGCCACCCCCATCACATTCTCACCCTTCACCTGATTCACTCCCTTCTCAGTTATGCCAGGCCCAGATTTCGATTTGTCCCCTTGACCTTGACCAGTTGCAATGCGCTAGAAATAGGTGGTAAGACCCTGGGAACTAGCCCAGGACCATCTAGGGGTATGGAGGCGTTCCTGGGCCTCTGACTTCCACGCCAAGGCAGGGCCGGGGGCAGGAGAGACCAAGCCCCAAGCCCAGGGCATTCCCCAGGGTAGCACCTCCAGGCAGTGGCAGAGGCTGTTAAGAAGCACCCAGACTCCTCCCGGCCAGTTCTCAGCTCTAATCTCCAGACCATACTTCCATTAATTATTATTACTGTATTAATCATACATGTGATTAATTCAGTAATGGTGATTCATAATTGATTGCATTTTATATGGTGCCTTTCATCCACGCTTCTCCCAAGATGTGCACTGCCTACAAGAGACCCATAAAGCAAGACGTGTTCTTAGCTTGCCTACATTTTGTTGTATAAACTTCTCTTTGCAGAGGCAGGGGGCTGAGGGTTTGGGGGCAGACAGAGCTCACCAGCCTCAGCTTTGTGCCCGTCTCCAGCTCAGGCAGTGCCTTGCCCAGCTGGGAACTCTGCTTCATTCTGCCTTGCCTCGTGGCGGCCACGCCCCAGGAACCCTGCCAACCCCACTCCTGTGGCTGTAAGTCTGCCTAGGATCTGGCTGCAAGGCAAGGCCAGCCTGGGCTCCGCAGGGAGCTGGTACCCCCAGTGGCACTGAACAAGGGTTCTAGAGCTTGACTCTTTGGGTGTGGGTCTTCCCTCTCCTGTTAATTAGCTGTGTGACTTTTAATAAGTTAGTGCCCCACTGCCTCAGTTGACCCAAATGAAAAATGGGGTTAATAAAAATCTCTCTCTTCCAGGGGTTATTGTAAAATTTACATGCAATATATTATACCATGTGTGAAATAGCCAATGGGATTTTATGGTATGACTCAGGGAACTCAAACCAGGGGTCTGTCACCACCTAGAGGGGTGGGAAGGAGGTAGGAGGGAGGTTAAAGAGGGAGAGGACACATGTATACCTATGGCTGAGGCCAGAACAATATTGTGATGCAAATTTCCTTCAATTAAATTTAAGTTCTGAAAAGAAATTCCATGCAATGATACATATACAGCACTTCAAAGCTGGCACACAGAATGTGCTCAATAAATGTGAGTAGTGGGAGTCATCAGCCTGGTTCTAGCAGCAGCTGCTCTGTGACTAGGCTGATCTCTTCCCTTCTCTAGGCCTCAGTTTTCTCAGCTGTAAAATGGGCTGACCAGTCAACTTTGAGAGTTCCTTTCGGATCTTAGATGAGCACTTGGTATAGTCATGGTTGGGGTTTAGAGCTTCAAAATCAAGCTGCCCTGGGCTCCCACTCTCACTGTTCTCCAGTTGTGTGACTTTGGGCAAAGGACTCTCCCTGCCCAGCCTCAGTTTCCACCTCTGGAAAATGGGGATCATAATAGCATCCGACGCCTGGGCTTGATGTGAGAGTTTAATGAACTATGGCTTGAAGCCTGTTTGGCTTCTAGAAAGGGCTTGACACAGGTGGCCCCAGTGTTGCACAGCAGGCCTGGTGCGCAGCACCTGTGGGTACTCTCACACGTCTGCTCTGCCCCTACCCTGAGGGAGATGCTCTTGTCTGCCCCACTGTCCCGATGAGAATGGAGATGGAGGTGTCTGTCCTGGGGGAGTCAGCTGGGGGTTAACGCAGGGGCAGCATTTGAACCCAGGCCTCACGGCCGCACTCACTGGAGTCTGCTCTCGGTCCTAAGCGGACTCTCCCAGGGTCGATTTCTTCCGAGTGATCCTGGTAGGGAGCTGGTGCTGCAGACCCCACTTGTTAGCAGAAGACCCGGGGACCAGAGAGGCGCAGTGACTTCTCCAAGGCCCACAGCAAGCGAGCAGCTGGGGGATCAGAACTGGCTCTGTTGAATGAGTGGGGCCAGCACTGGGATGCCCATCTTGGCGTGTGGTGTCTCCCCTACCCTACCCTCTGAAGCCTGGCTGGGTGCCCTTCCCTCTCCACGTGGACGGTCCCATTCTTGAGCCCTAGGCAGCCTGGCACAGAGAGGGCTCAGTCCAGGAGGAAGAGCCCAGCTCCTCCCGCAAAGTTGCTCGGTTCCTATGGGGGGGGGGCTGCTGCAAAGAAGAAACCCAACCACCCCCAGTTTCTCAGGGGGGACCAGCCAGCCAGGGCTTCAGCCCAGTGGGTCCCCACGGTGTCCCTGCAGATGGCAGGCCTTTGGTCCACAGGCCCCATGGGCTGAACTATCTGCTGCCCCTGAGTAGATCCCAGAGTCTCTGGGTTTCCGCTGCCTGGGAGACGGGGGTGCAGAGGAGCACCGGCTTCCCTCTGTCGGTCGCGCTGACCTGCCAGTGTAGATCTCAGGGCACACCTCCCTGCTGGGCACCTACCATGTGACAGCACCCTGCAGCACCCTGGGGATACAGAGGGTGACAAAGCCCCTGGGCCCTGCCTTTGGAGTACGACAAATGTAATAGATTTGTCAAGCTGCCTGTGCAGCCCCGTGGCTTCAGTTGTGTCCGACTCTTTGGGACCCCGTGGACTGTAGCCCACCAGGCCCTCCCATCCACGGAAATCTCTAGGCAAGAATACTGGAGTGGGTTGCTGTGCCCTCCTCCAGGGGATTTTCCAGACTCAGGAATCGAACCCATGTCTCTTATGTCTCCTGCATGGCAGGTGGGTTCTTGACCACGTGCACCACCTGGAAACGCCACGGTTTACTAAGCATTTACTATCTGCTATGGGCCAGATACTGTCAGGCTGAGGCAGTGGAGCCTGGGGAAGCGCGTGTATGTGCGTGTGTGAGAGTCTATGCGCGTGCATGTACATAAGGCCCCGTGTGTAGGCCCATTGTGAGTGTGCCAGCTTGGCAGGCTTGCCAAAAAACAGAGGAGGAACCACGGTAACTGCAGAGGCACGTCTGAACCCTCAGAATAGGAGGCAAGTTCGAACCTTGAGCACCAAGAAAAGGAAGACCCAGGCTCGTGGGGACCCAGATCTGTACTCCTACTTGCCTGAGCCTCGGTTTCTCATCTAGCAAGTGAAGATAACGATAGCATCTATTTTACTGGGGCGCATTCCCCAGTCCTTTGCCCACCTCATGCAAAGAGCTGACTCACTGGAAAAGACCCTGATGCTAGGAAAGATTGAAGGCAGGAGGAGTAGGGGACGACAGAGGATAAGATGTCTGGATGGCATCACCGACTCAATGGACGTGGGTTTGGGTAAATTCTGGGAGTTGGTGATGGACGGGGAGGCCTGGCGTGCTGCGGTCCATGGGGTCGCAAAGAGTCGGACATGACTGAGCGACTGAAGTGGACTGGGGAGCATTCACAGGGAAACACTACGAACCTTTCCATGCTGGCAGAGGGCAAGCGCTCCATCAGTGTTGGTTCTGGTCGATCTGGTGGTCTCCTCGGGGAGGCCCTCTGTCCAGTGATGAGGCGGGGTCCAAAGCCCTCTGGGAGCCTGTGGCCCAGCAGAGGACGCTGCACTGCATCAGAAAAACACAGGCTTCATCAAGTCTGGGAAATACACGGGGATACCAGCCCAGCTCTCCTCCCCAGGATCTCTACTCACAGATCCATTTTCTGGGGGGTGTATCCCTATCACGCACCCTACCCAGCTTTCAGCATGGGGTGGGGGCAGGAGAGCTGGGGAGTCGAGGAAGGAGCCACGCCCACCCTCACAGGTAGAAGCCTACACCTGTCCCCTCCCCACTCCCAGGCCTGAAAGCAATTAAAGGGGTGCTGGGGGATGGGGGGAAGGTGCACCCCAGCTAGGAGAGAGGGAAACACACAGTCAGCGGGAGGAAGCCAGCCCCCAAGCCCATCCCAGCCCCCGTCTCCTGCAGACCTCCTCCTACTCTGACCCCTGACTCTTTGTGTAGAGGAAAGCATCTTTCTTTCTTACCTGGCAGGTGATCAGGGCAGGTGATCTGGGTGCAGCAGATGCTGGGCCTTCCTCTCAGATATGTGCTGATCGCAAGAACAATTCACCCAGTTACAGAAACACCTGCCCTCTCCCGCCCGCTCCTCTTGGCAAGCTGATGGTGACGGAATGGCCTTCTGAGCATCTCGGCTGCCCTCAGGTCCCCACTTCTTGCCAACAGGCAAAGCCCGGGGCAGACGATCGCCTGCTTGGGCAGGCTGAGAGCAGGAGGCCCTGTAACCAAAGGCCACTGGAAATTCTGAAGGATAACCCCCAGCAAGAGAAAAATAAACAAAAAGGCTTTCCCCTGACTCTCTTCTTTCTGGTCACAGGCACACGAGCTGTGCTGCAGGCAACAATTGTCTCATTAAATCGTCCACTGCTAGGAGGTCGCCGTGGCACACAGAGTTGTCTGTCATTCAATCCTGAATCCTGAGAACCCAACAACCGTGGCTCTTGGCTCTTGGCCTGGGTCCTGCCGAGAGGGGCCTGGGGTGCTGCTCCTAACCAGCCACGTCTGGGCTTTCTGGCACTGACCCTGGGAGACAGCATCTCTCTTAAACCTCTTGGTCCGTCTTTTCTGCCCGAAGGAGGGTATAGGGGTGGGGACCCTCCAGCCAGCTGCAGCAGCTCATCAGATTCACTCTTGCTCTTGGGAATCAGCTTTGATTTCTCACCTACTGGCTCTTGGCCTAATGGCTGGAGACAGCTTGTCGCTGACCCTGCCCCCCGCCCTCTGTTGACCTTGATGCTGTCGCCTGTGACCTCTAGGATGGCCATGCCCAGGAGGGCTCCTCAACTCCCTGGGGTCTTCATGAGCCTTCGTCTTCACCTTGGGATCCTCCTTGGCTCCTCTGCCTCCTGGTCCCTCCCCGCTCCTTTTCCACGATTGGTCCTTAAGTGAGGAGTGTGCAGGGCTGGGAAGGTGAGCCGGCTGGTCACCTGACCCAGTGCTTTGCTTTTTATGTCACCTGATGGCTGGAAGGACATGGCTTCTAGCATCCCACCCCATGGAGGATGCCCTGAATTACTTACTTATTTATTTTTAATCTGGAAAAACAAAAGCTCTCTATCCAATTTCATCTTGCTCCTGCTAATTCCTGAACCCAAATCCAAAATCAAAAGGGAGAGGCCAGTTTTGGCTTTGAACTCATGAGACAGCTGAGCTAGGGGGACACCAGCAACCAAAGGGAATATAATCCCAAGTCAAACTGGGTGATGTCCCCCTGCCCCCGATCCAGCTGAGCGCATCCTCTGAGGCCAGTGTAAATCACAGTCCACAATGAAGCTGGAGACATAAACCCCTGTCTTCCAAGCCCTCCTCCATGACCAGCCCCCCAGGCTCACTGTTGGTCCTTATGGTGCAGCCACTGCTCCTGGCCAAGGTCAGGATGCTGCTGGGGTTTCTGAAGGAAATCTCCGTGGACTGTTAACAGACCACGTGCCAGGCTCTGGGGGAGGGACTTTTATCTGCCTCCACCTTCCAGATGGGGAAACTGAGGCTCAGAGAGAGGAACATCTGGCTCCAGTGCCTCACTGGGATTAAAACCCAGACCCCCTGACCCCACAGCCAGTGCCCTTGATTACACCCCCACAGAACACACACACATATAATCCCCAAACGGGGAGCTTCTCTTTGCAATTCTGTGTCCCGTGAACTCTTGGGGCCCCTGGTTGAGCCCTGGGTCCCCCTTTCTAGGCCTCAGGTTCTTCACCGTCCAGTAAGGGAGTTGAGCTGGCGCTACCCCAGGGTGCTTCCAGCTCTAACATTTTTCACATAAACCTCCACCTCCCGATGCAGAAGTCTGAGCGCTCCCACTGCACATGTTCCCCAAACAGTCAGCAGAGTGACAAGTCCCTAAGGAGAGGGGACACGTGTGTCAGGACTGGCCTTGTTAGAAGCATGACATTAACACACCTTGCGCGCACACAGGTGAGGCCCGAGCCCGGTCACAGGGGAGGCAGAGGCGGTGGTGGGTAAAGGGACCGAGGTGGCTCCGGAAACACCTCTGCAGCACACGGTGGGAAGGCCTCCTTTTGTAGCTAAAGGGGCCAGCACGTGCAGACCGACTACTCCCCATCTGCAGGGTCTTGGGCACAGACGGGAACTCCTTAGCCAGATGTGACAGGATGGTTTCTAGAAAGACCCTCTTAGCACGAGGTGTCCCCACACAGGGTTGTTGCTGCTCAGCTGGCCTGTGTGGGGATGGTCTCTGCCCCTTCTTGAAATATTGAAATGTTTCATGCACTTACCAGTCCTGAGCCCTGGGGGAGCTCCCGCCACCCCACTTCCTGGCCCAGCCAGAACCCTTCCTTGGAAACTTCTAGACACCCTGCCCCCCTGCCAACCCAGCAGCTACCTGCACTCCTGCAACTCAGCTGGCACCTGCTTGGACTGGCCCACGGGTGGTTGACTATTCTTATCGCTGCTGATTATCCATGGCCCCCACATATACACAGAGCCCAGAGTTTGGGCTGCCGTGGTTCTCCACTGTCCCCCAGGATCCTCAAGGGGTGTCCCTCAGGGCCCAGCTCCTTGGGCTGGCCACACTGAAGTCTCCCCACAGCAGGGCAGGAAGGTGACTTCTGGTTCCGTGGGTGCCTTGGAGTGCAGCACCCACCCACAGAGTCGAGGGGGCCTTCCAGAGTCTACACTCTCTTGTCACCGGGAGGTTCTCCCCAGCCAAGCCCACCCACCACTCTGCATTTAATAACCAGAGGAAATAGAGGCTTCTGCTTATAGAGGAGCGACCTTTCCCCTGGCTGCCCTTTCCGCTCTTGCTCTAGATTCCAGGGTGGGAAGTGTATGGGGGCAGAGATAAGGGCAATGCGGACCACCCAGAGGGCTGTGTTGAAGGAAATCCCAGGTCATCAGGACACACAGTGCCATGATCGATTAGTCGTGGCTGTCTGGTGATGGACTGGTCATGTATGTCTGGCAGAGGGAGGGGTGAGGGGTCAGGCCGGGTGGACCTCACATTTTTCTCTCTGTTCATCCCCTGAGTGTGGGCATGAGCCTCTGTCTGCCTGTAGAGAGCCCAGAACTGTATCAGACACAAATATTAACAGATGCTTGGGAAATACTTCTAATTGAGGGTTAATTTTAAAATGAACTAAGCAAAAAAAAAGTGAACCAAGCAAATGGCATTTATTGAACATATATTACATACAATTACACAGATGATAAAGTAGGGAGAGGCATTAGGAGTGATGCTGTAGGAAGTTTGGGCATCAGTTCATCTACCCATCCAGCCGTCCGTTCATGAGTGCCTACTGCATGCCAAGCTCTGTACTCGGGGCTGGGGATGCAGACCAGCCTCTGCTCTAGGGAGCCTCCGGCCAGGAGTGGGAGAGACAAGGTGAGTCCAGGCGGTGTGTGAGCTGCCCCGGGTGGCCAGGCGTGTGGATACAGCGCTGCTGTTCTCCTCCCTGGCAGAGTCGTCCTCCAGGGACCAGCCAGGGTTATTAATACCCTGCTGAGTCAGGGGGCTCTTGAATTTCAGCATCACAAGATGCTAGATTCTTGACTCCTGACCGCCCTCTCCCTTCCCAAGAAGCCTCTGCCTGCCTCAGGCTTTCCAGAGGGCAGCAGGTGCTGATGGAAAGAGGTCTGAAAGCGATGAGACTTGGGGTGTGAGTTCAAGTCCCCACCCTGCCATCCATTAGCTTCCCAATGAGAAGTGTCACGTCTCCGAAAAGAAGAATAGCAACGAAGCAGCATTAAAATGGCTATGAGTGTCAAGGGCTGACCCCCGGCAGGTGCTAACAAGTGATGGCTGTTCATGCCAGTACCCACTGAGACTGTGCCATGTGCCTTGTCTGGGGAATGATGAAAAACAGGACTGATCTACCTTCACAAAACTCGGGCAGGTTGGGAGAGTGATATGGGACTAGGATGGAGGACCCAGGACCCTGCAGCTCCCACCAGAGCCTCGGTTTCCACACAGGAGCCCCCCACCACTGTTTCCGCACAGGAGCACCCCCACACTGTTTCCTGATTCTTTCCAGGTGACTGATGCCCCTCCTCCACGCTCCCTGCAGGTTGACAAGTTCCACTTGGGAAGGCTTTGCCTGTCAGTGCCTTGCACATGGCAGGTGCTCCGTAAATGTTTGCTCATGAGACCTGGGTTAGATCCCGGGGTCAGGAAGATCCTCTGGAAAAGGGACTGGCTATCCACTCCAGCTTTCTTGGGGCTTCCCTGTGTTCTGCTTGACTAGATGAGCAGTAAGTGAGAAGTACAAGGACTTCCATGCACAGAGGTAAAGCTGAATAATTAGTAGATGAATGGATCAGTAGAGTTGCTAATTGGAATATTTAAAATCAAATCTCTTTCTAGTTCTTGCTAGCACTCGCACCTGCTTCCTCTCCCCCCTGTCTCCTCTCCTCCCTCCCTCCCTCAGCCCATCTTTCTATCCCTGCCCCCACTTTCTCTCTCTCTCCTGAATAGAATGGTCTCAAGTGTCAGCTCTTGCTGATACATGTAGTCTTGGATAATCACAACTCGGAAAGATCTTCTCAGTGTTCTGATAGGAGGTGGAGAAATCTATGCGTATTGCTCGACATCTTTAGGTCTTCCCTCATAGCTCAGTCGGGGAAGAATATGCCTGCAAGGCAGGAGACCCAGGTTCGATTCCTGGGTCGGGAAGATCCTCAGGAGAAGGAAATGGCTACCCACTCCAGTATTCTTGCCTGGAGAATCCCATGGACAGAGGAGCCTGGAAGGCTACAGTCCATGGGGTCACAGAGTCGGCCACAGCTTAGCAGCTAAACAATAACAAGGGTTCATCAATTACAACTGCAACACTATTATCCCAGGTGGCTCACTGGTAAAGACTCCACCAGCCAACGAAGGAGACACAGGAGACATGGGTTCGAGCCCAGGGGCGGGAAGATCCCCCAGAAGAGGAACTGACCACCCACTACAGTATCCTTGCCCGAGAAGTCCCACGGACAGAGGAGCCTAGTGGGCTGCGGTCCATGGGGTCACACAGAGTCGGATGCCACTGAGCGATGGAGTACACACGTACACATCGCGAGCGCTCGGCACACACGGGATGTGAGCATTACGGTCACGACCTGACTTGCGTTGTAGCTATTTGGACATATGGCTCACGTTCTTGTCTAGGCTGTGAAGATCGTGAAGGCAGGGACCCCTTATGACTCATTTGAATCTCTTACTCCTTCCCCTACCTCTCCACCCTCACATCCCCCACCTGCTTTGTCACAGGAGGGAGGAGAGAGTGGTACTAGAAAGAACAAGTGATGCTGTTACCAGCTCCCATCACCAAGCAGCTGGTTTGTGCCAGGCTCTGTGCTTTATAACCATCATCCCCATACCCACTGCCCTACTGATGCTGTAGCCATTTGCTCCTTCTCGTTCACAAAGGAGAAAACTGAGATTCAGAGTAGTTAAGTCACTGTCCCAGATCACCCAGCTAGCGGGAAGCGGCCCCCAGAACCGCTGTCTCCCCAAGGCCGCCATGTACCGCATGACTAGAGAGAGCCATTCACTTGTGTACACACCAGACCGGACCAGACGTGGTCGGGGGCCTCGACCCATCTGATGCTGTAACCATTTGCTCCTTCTCGTAGTTCGTGCGTGCTCAGTTGTGTCCACCTCTTTGTGACCCCATGGACTGTAGCCCGCCAGGCTCCTCTGTCCAGGCGATCTTCCCAGGGATTGAACCCGCACCTCCTGTGTTTCCTGCATGGGCAGGTGGATTCTTTACCACGACAACACCTGGGAAGCCACATCTTTCTCATAAGGCACTTTAAACATTTTTTATGAAAAAACTTTTATTGAAGCATAGTCGATTTGTAATGTGTTAATTTCTGCTGTACAGCAAAGTGATTCACTTACCCATATGTACATGTTCTTTTCCACGTTCTTTGCCATCGTGGTTTATCACAGGATATTGACTATCGTTCCCTGTGCTATACAGTAGGACACTGTTGTTTATCCATCCTATACACTAAGTCACATCTGCTAGTCCCAAGCTTCCAACCCTTCCCTCCCCCACGTCTCTCGTCCTTGGCAACCACAAGTCGGTTCTCCACGATAAGAGACTTTTTAAACCAAGTTTCAGCAGGAGCTAGGGGTGGCATCGGAGCAGTCTAGGGACCACCATCCTGTTGAGAAAGAGGAGTCGATGTTTGGGGTGTTGGACCAATGCCGTTGCGCTCTCTGCTTGGATGTTATTTTCACACAGGGTGGGGAAAATAACCATCTCGTCCCCCCTCCCGTCTCAGAAGGGGTGGCTTGTAAACATATGGAGAGTGGGGAAGGGAAAGTCGAACGTTTGACTCCAACTGTCATCCGTGTGCCAGTTTTCTGTGCAGACTGAGATGAAAATCGGCCGTGAAACACACGGAGGGAAGTGAAATTTGGAGAAAGGGAAAAACAACCCAGAGTGGCTTCTCCTCCGGGTAATTCCTGCTCCCTGGGTATAAGGCTGCATTCCATGGCAACAGCGTTCGCACTTCGCTGAAAGAAAAGCTCCAACCAGCTGGACCTGTTATTAAAGTGGAGCCCCAGGATTAGCACGCTTGTGTGATGACAAAGTGAACCGGCTTCAGGAGGCACTGGAGCCCCTGCGGCAGGAGAGTGAGCATCCTCGAATGGCCAGACCCCGGAGCCTGTGGCCATTTCACCCCTCATCCCCGAGGGCCCCTGGGCTCCTGTGCAGAGGAATACAGGGGTCTTTTAGATCTGAAAGCAAGTCGAGCCTAGTGGTTATGGATAGGGCAGCAGGGACAAAAAGAACTGAGTTTGAATCCCAGCTCAGCTAAGAGACCTTGCTATTTGACTCGGAATGAATCCATTCCTTTCTCTGTGACTCAATTTTCACATCTACGAAATGGGTATAACAACACATTTCCACCAAGGATTGATCCTGATCCGGTGAAGAAACACATGCAAAGCACTTAGCAAGCCACTGCTGAAAACCTACTCCCAGTGAATTCTTGGACTTCCCTGGTGTCTCAGACGGTTAAGCATCTGCCTACAATGTGGGAGACCCAGGTTCCATCCCTGGGTCTGGAAGATCTCCTGAAGAAGGAAATGGCAACCCACTCCAGTATTCTTGCCTGAAAAATCCCATGGACGGAGGAGCCTGGTAGGCTACAGTCAATGGGGTTGCAAAGAGTCAGACAGGACTGAGTGACTTCACTTTCTTTCACTTTCATAGTCAACTTTTCAAGAATGGGCCTATTGGGGAAAGTGAGGATTCTTTTAACATTTGATGCTTTGTGAAAAAATTTCGCACTAGCCACTTGCTAAATACAGTCATAAAGCGATATGTCTGTGTGAGGGAGAGTGAGTGTGTGTGTGTGTGTGTGTGTGTGAGGGAGAGTGTGTGTGTGTGGGTGTCACTCATAATGCAGAAGGAGGAAAGCAAGGCAGACCCAGGCCGATGGGGTCTGAGTCCTGCCTCTTCGTTTACTGAGGGGTCGTGGACAAGCCACTTCCCCTCTGATCTCAGTTTTCTCTCCTCTCCAGAATGGCGGTACCACACCTATACCAAAGTTGTTTGAAACGACACGTGCATGTGGGAATTTCTTGGTGGCCCAGTGGTCTGAACTACTCACTTTCACTGCCAAGGGTACAGGTTGTATGGTGTGGCCCAAAAGTTTTTCTTAAATAAATAAAATGACATATGCACATAAAGAACCCATTAACATCAACCATCCTCTTGAAGGACAACAAACAGTTATGGCTCAGTGCAAAGCTAGATCGTAGAAGAGAAAAAAGGACATCAGTGGAAAGCCAGCTGAAATTCAGACAAAATCTGAAGGTCAGTTTCTAGTGGTATACCAATGTTTGCTTCTTAGTTTTGATAAATTTTAATTTCTTATATGAGATGATAACATTGGGGAAACTAGGTGGAGGGTATAGAGAACTCTGTATTAGCTTTTCAACTTTTCTGTAAATATAACATTTTTACTATATATGATTTATGGAAATTATGGGCTTCCCAGGTGGTTCAGTGGGTAAAGAATCCTCCTGCAGTGCAGGAGACACAGGAGACTTGGATTCAATCCCTGAGTCAGGGAGGATCCCCTGGAAGAGGGCATGGCAACCCACTCCAATGTTCTTGCCTGGAGAATCTCATGGACAGAGGAGCTTTATAGTCCATGGGGTTGCAAAGAATCAGACACGATTGAAGTGACTGAGCACACGCATATATATATATATATACATATATATATGCATGCACGCACACACACATATATACACATATAGGGTGAGGAACTGATCTAAAGGGACCTGAAGATTAAACAGAAGAATCTGATGCAGTGTGGGCTCTTGGACTTAGTCCTGGATTGAGGGAAGCAACAGGATTGCTGAAAAGAACAGTATTGGGAAACTTAGCAAAGGGCACACGTGGGCTGCATGTAGGTTAGCCGTCTCCTGTCCGTATTAAATTCCTGAGTCTGATCACCGTGCTGAGCCTGTGAAAGAGAATGTCCCTCAGAAGGGAGATGGGTGGTTGCCAGGGATGGGGGAAGGGGGATGGGAGCAGTTGCTTTATGGTTAAGGAGTGTTGTCTCAGAAGGATGGAAATGTTCTAGAACTAGGTAGAGATGGTGGCTGCACACCACCGCGAGTATACTAAATGCCACCACACGAATTGTTTGCTTTAAAATGGCTAATTTTACGTCTCGTGAATTTTGCCTCCATAAAATTTAAAATATGTTTAAAAAGAGAAAGGGAAATGTCCCTCTTCTTAGGAGACACAAGCTGCATGTAATTATGGGTGAAAGGACATGACGTCCACGTCCTTCTCTAAAATGATCAGCAAAGCACCAACAATAACAACACAAAATGGATTATGTAAGGTCAGAAAGGAAGACAAAGAAAGCCATGAAGCACATGTGGCTGAGTTAGAAACTGGTGAAACTAGGGGAAGGCCAGACAGGGAGTAATCTTACTATTCTTGCTCAGGTTTGAAATATTTTAAAATTAAAAAGCAAAAAATATGGGGGACTTCCCTGCTGGTCCAGTGCTTAAGATTCCACACAGAGGGCAGAGGTTCAATCCCTGGGGCTAGTGGCAAAGAACCCACCTGCCACTGTGCGAGACGTAAGAGACCCGAGTTCCATCCCTGGGTGGGGAAGATCCCCTGGAGAGGGAAATGGCAACGCACTCCAGCATTCTTGCATGGAGAATCCTACGAACAGGGGAGCCTGGCAGGCCACAGTCCACAAGGTCGCACAGAGTAGGACACAACTGAAGCAATTTAGCACGGGGAACTAAAATCCTGTACACCAAAAAAAAAAAAAAAGTGAAAAAGGAAAAAATCAACAACAATAGCATTTATTTTAAAGAGCCTAGCACTTGCTACCTATAGGAAACTCACTTAATAATGGAGTTATTACTATATCCACACATAGCATTAGAATTTTATGTGAATAGTTATTATGTTCACAGTAACATCTTGAGTCCCCCGCTGGGTGGAGGTCTGAGCTGGGCCCCAGCAGAGTCAGGGTGAACCTGGCAGTGCCCGTCCTGGTCACTTGGGTGAAGGCCGTGCCAGGGAACTGTGGTCAGGTGACAGCAGGTCCTGTCTCCCCTGCCCAGCTGCTGGCCAGGCGCCTGCACACCGGAGATGCCTGCTAGAAAGCTTCCGGATGAAATACACAAACAAATCAGCAGATCTAGGAGCTGAATATGGCACAGGCCACAGAGAGGTCTGAGGCCCCCTGCCTGTGTGCTGGGGGGCCCTGGAGCTGTGCCAGCCCCTGTCCTTTGCAGCCATTTGGCATTGGAGAAGTAGCCACTCGGGAGAGTTTAATGGCAGCCGAGACACCTGCAGGAGGGGGTCACCTCCATCACCGTTGCTCGGGGATGCTGCGTCCTGTTGAGCCCCATCAACACCTGAGTCTCCAAGTCCCTTGTGAGAACGATAGCAATCAAGTTAGGAGCGCGTAATTGGATAATTCAATTGCTTTCCAGGGAGAGCTGCTGTTTAATTAAAGAGGACTGAAGACAGAACCAGGAAGCTGAGGGAGCCTGGCCTGATCGTCTAGAGAGACTGCAGCCATGTGACCAGGTGAGGGGTGCGCTGAGCAGTGCCCCAGCCGTCACCACCAGCTGTACAGTCCTGGCGCCGTGGACAAGGCGGTGGGGAGAGCACCAGCTTGCTGCCAGGGAAGGGCAGGGACGGGTCACGTGACAGCAAATCCAAGGAGATCCCAACTGGTCTAGGTTGCAAATATGTTTGCCTTTAGACAAACACTGCATCCTATAATCTGCTCGTTTCTAGCTGTGGGACTTCAGGACGTTATTTAACCTCTCTGAGCCTCAGCAGCCTTGCCAAGGACACAAGATGTCCTTGTTGGGTAAAGGGATTCTTGTAACAGGTGAGTCTTTGTAATAAACTTTTGTATTAGCCAGTTGCTAAACAGCCCCGTGAAGCTGTAGTGCGTGGGCATGCGTGCCGGCCTGCATGTGGCAAGCAGGGGGTGAGAGTTTGGGTCTGTTCTTCAGGACGTACTGATTAATTTGGGCTTGACTCGTTGTGAAGTGAGGCTGCCGTCAGGCTTGCCTCCCAGGCTGTGTGAGGATTGAGTAAACCCTCGGAACAAGCCTGGATGCATACCCAGCACCCAGTAAATGTCAGTTCTATTGAAAGAGGTGGGGGAGGTGAGTATTGCGTGTTGGACCCGGAGCAAGAAACGTGCCCAACAATTCCTGACATTAACAACGCTTCTACCAACTGGGAGCTGCAGAAACTCACTCGCAAGACAGAATGATGTTACATGGTCTCTGTCCCTGCCTTGGTCATCTCCAGAGACTAGTGGGGGCTGTGCGTAATGAATCAGAGCTAAGGAACGCTGTCATGATGTTACCTGACCATTCAGGAAGTGTTTATGGAGCGCCTGCTGTATGCGGGGTCCTTGCTGGGCACCAGTGGGCGTGGTGGGCAGCTTCCCCATGCTCGGGAGTTCTCAGTGGGGTCTGGCCGTGCCTTTGGTCTCAGAAGCAGGCATCCCTGAGTGGCAGATGGGTGGCCGAGATGCCATGAGGATAAGAAACTGGCAGCTGTGCCAGGAGTGGCTCTGCTCCCCCTGGGACAGGTGAAAGGACCGGTAGGACTGAGTGCTTGCCGCATCCTCCCTTCGATTTCTTGCAGGATCTCCCCTGAATCTTCCTCAAAGAGCAGAGCTGCTGCTCCCACCGTGACCAGACCCTGAGTCAGAGCCCTGGCATGGGGGTTAACATTTTTAATTGGAGGCTTCTCAGGCTGTGGTCCAGTGGTCCTCAGCGGGAGCTGCCACGGAGCAGACGGGCTCCTGGGAAGGCGGCCCCAGGGGACACTGCACGCCGCCCTCCCGAGATGGGCTTGCATCCAGTTTCCTATTGAAGCGGCCCTTTCATTCCATCTGTGTCATCCCCCTGCTGCTGTCTGATTAGGGCAAGCTCCGCCCTAAGATGTCCCTGGTGGCAGACACCGTCCTCCCCTCCCCAGAAACCACCATGGCGTTTAACTTCAGAACAAAACTGTACAAAGGCCGGCATTCCCTGCTTCCCGGCTGGAGTGGGGGGCGGGGCACAGCTATTCCTGAGTTGCCTGGCGCAGGTGGCTGGGGATTGAGCGATGGTGACAGTCCCTGAATAAGCAAGTGGCAGAAACTCTGTCCTGGTGCCCCACCCCCCACCAGAGGAGAAGATCTGGGGGATGGACCCACGCTTTGGAAAGCCTGGGTAAGGGACGAGACCACACCGTAGGAGGGGCATAAAGAGGAAGTGCCTGTATATGAAGTATTTTTAAGGGTCATTAATATTAATAGCATTGTTCCAAATAGAATAATGAGCAGGACTCTAATTAATCATTTTTAATGGCAGCTTTGCTCCCATTTTCATCCTGCATTTTTAATTAACAAGTTTCCCATGGGGCCACTGGGAATATTAAGTGGAGGTGGCTGGTCCCTTCCGCTCGAAGGAGCCCCACTGAGATCTGGCAACTGCTCCCAGCTCAGAAAATCCATGAAGCTGCTGCAAGGACCTGGCCATTGCAGAAATGATGGTCATACATTCATTTAACAAACATTTCTGAAATATCCACTATGAGGACATCCCTGGTGGTCCAGTGGTTAAGACTCCCTGCTTCCAATGCAGGAGGTGTGGGTTGGATCCCTGGTTGGGAAGCGAGGATCCCAGAGGTCTCATGGCCAAAAAACCAAAATGTAAAACAGAAGCAATATTGTAACAAATTCAATAAAGACTTTAAAAATGATCCATATCCAAAAAATCTTTTAAAAAAAGGAAGAAATACCTCTATTGCATCCAGTCCGTTCATGGGCTCTGAGGGTACAATGATGGTCAGAGCCATCACATTGCCATCAGGGACGATAGCCGCTCCAGAACTAACAACCGCATGCAGAAGGGCTTGCCTGCAGATGGTCCAGTGTTTACGGGAGGCCACCAGCCAGTCCAGCTGTAGCAGGGAGGCTTCCTGGAGGAAGTGGCGTGAAGCGGAGCCCTGAAGTGCGGGTAGGAGTCAACAGAGGGGCGCGGGGGATGGGCAGTCAAGAAGAGAGAAGTGAGCAGGTTTGAGAGTCGCGGGTCTTGCACAGAGTGAGAGAATGGGAGCTGCATACTCACCTTCACAGTGGCACAATTTACAACCAGTAGAAAGTGGAAGTGACCCAAGTGTCTGTCCACGGATGATGGATAAACAAAAGGTAGTCGATTTCCACCATAGACTATGATTCAGCTGTAAAGAGGAATAAAGTACTGATCCATAGTACAATGTGGATGAACCTCAAACCCTTATGCGAAGTGCAAGAAGCCACAGACGTAAAAGGCCGTGTATTGCTTGATCCCATTCATGTGCTGTGTCCAGAGTGGGCAAACCCACAGACACAAAGCAGATGGTGGTCGACAGCGGGCACGGGAGGGGGAGTTGGGAACCATCTCTAACAGGAGTGGGATTTTACCAGGGGGTGAGGAGGGCACCCTGAAACTAGACACAGCATCATGAAGTGCTACATGCTGTTGAATTGCTCACTTTAAAATGGTTGATTTATGTTATGTGAATTTCACCTCCAGAAAAAAAGAAAAGGCGGCGAGAGAAGAAAAAGCATGTGTGAGCAGCCAGGCAAGAAGACGTGAGCTGTGCGTGGTTTGTCTCCTTTGGGAGACTCCCAGCAAGGAGTCGTTTGCCACCTGCCCCTGCATTTCTAGTCATGAGCCCCTCGCCAGCCCCTCTAAGAGAAATGTCTCTAATAAGGACCATCGGCATAACACAGGAAACCACATTCAGTATCTTGCAATAACCTTTAATGGAAAAGAATCGGAAAAAGAATATATATATGTATAACTGAATCACTTTGCTGTATACCTGAAACTGACACAAAGTTGTAAGTCAACTAACTATACTTCGATTAAAAAAAGAAAAATAAGTGCCAGTATATAACACATTATCCTTTTTACTATGATCTCCCTCTCTCAGCTTGGCATGGTGTTTCGTATTTGCTATTAAATGTAATTCTCGATTAAAAAAAAAAAACTGTAATAGCCCAAGAAAAGAGAGAAATGTCTCTAAACCTGGCATGGATACCAGTCAAGGTCTCAGATTTGCAAGAACTTATCTAGAAACTATTTGGATGCCTGCTAGCTACCCCATTATTGAGGATCCGATGAGTTAATGTACAGAAAAATGCTTCAAAGTGCCTGGCATAGGGCAAGGGCCAAATATTGTACCGACTGAAAAGGACCAAGCTCTTTCTCTGGCTCAGACGGATGGCCAGACCCTGTCTGTATTATCCCGTTTAACACCACCCCCACCGTCCTGTCAGTCAAGCACTACTATTATACCCCATTGACAGATAGAGAAATCAATGGTTCAGAGATGTTAAGTCATTTGCCTGAAATCACACAATGAATTAGTAGAGAACCAAGGCCCGGAATTTGGGCCTGTCTAACTCCAAAGTCTGCACTCTTAACCACTGTCTGCTGCCTCCTAAATTATAAGCTATTAAAAAGAACCAGGACCTCCCTGGTGGTCCAGTGGCTAAGACTCCTTGCTTCCAATGCAGGGGTGCAGGTTCAAGCCCTCGTCAGGGAACTAGATCCCACAAGCTACAACTAAAGATCTGAACTTCCCTGGTGGCCCAGTGGTAAAGAAGCTGCCTCCCAATGCAGGGGACACGGGTTCGAGCCTTGGTCCAGGAGGATTCCACATGCCATGGGGCAACTGAGCCCCTGCGCCACAACTACTGAAGCCTGAGCACCTAGAGCCTGATTTCCACAAAGGGAAGCCACTGCAATGAGAAGCTGGCGCACTGCAGCTAGATAGTCGCCTTGTCTCTGCAGCTAGAGAAAGCTCCAAGTCAGCGACAAAGACCCAGGACAGCCAAGACCAATTTTTTTTTTAAAATAAAAAAATTAAAAATAAATAAAGCTTAAGGGACCTCCCTGGCAGTCCATTGCTTCCACTACAGGAGGCCCAGGTTCAATGCCTGGTCCAGGAACTAAGATGCTGCATGTCTTGAGGTCAAAACAAACAAAAAACAAGCAAACAGAAAACCTCCGTCTCTTGTCTGACCCCTCTCTGTCCCCTTTGCTTTGGCTCTGTGACACTTCTCTCTCTGCTTCAGGTACCTGGACAGTCATCTTTTTTTTATCCTCGTCGCCACGCCATCCAGAATGGAAGCAGGATGAGGCTCTGGTCTCCATGCTGTGTTCACGGCCCCGTTGAGATGTCCCTGTGTGGACACCTAAGCCCAGCCTGCAGACAGCTGACTTCTCTTCCAGGCCCAGGGGTTGGGGCCAGGGGATGTGCCGGTCACTGTGGAAGCACCCCTGGGGCCAGTACCAAGTTGGCGATGACCATCTTTCCCACTTTCTTGATGGCCAGAGGAGGCGCTATTGGAAACGTACACCCAGGGCAGTGGACCTTCTAACTTGTGTGTTGATTGGCCATCAGGAGTATTACATGCCCCCAGCAAAAGCAGGTCTTCATCCCAGAAGAGCTAGGAGCAGGTGAGCTCAGCTTCTTTTGAGTGCCAGGAACCGGGCACCCACCCAGGAGCCGTCTCTGCAATGCCCCTCAGGGCCAGTTTCCCTACCAGCCTGCTGTGTGTGCTGGTGACCACCAGGTACAAATTGGCAGAACTCAGAGCTCTGAGGTGTAAACATATGGTCCCCTAACGCCATGGGAAGGTAACATCACAATCATAGAAATAAGAGAATTTGCCTCGTTTTTTCCCCCGTTGGTAACCATAAGTTTGTTTTCTATGACTGGGGGTCTGTTTCTGCTTTGTGAAAAAAAAGGGTCAGGGGTGGTGGTGGAGAGGGATAAATTAGGAGCTAGGGGTTAGCAGATACAAACTATTATATATAAAGTAGATAATCAGCAAGGTCCTATTGGATAGTGCAGGGAACTATATTCGACTTCCTGTAGTAAGCTATAATTGAAAAGAATCTGAAAAAGAATATATATATATACATATGTATATATATAACTGGATCCCTTTGCTGTACACCAGAAGCTATCACTATATTGCAAATCAACTATACTTCCATGAAAAAGAAGAATGTTGCCATGTGTGGAAAAAATGACTTGATTTATTTTACCAGCAGGTTCCCCAGGTCCATCTCAGAACCAGCCATTTTCAGCACCTTTTTGCAGCTCATCGGAGGGCAATCAGCACCTTCGGGCCTCACATCGATCTGAAATATAAATACTAAAAAGAGGAGGGTGAGGTGACATTTTTATTGATTTGATTGTAAGGAAGTCAGAGGGACCAAAGGCTGATGAGGAATGCAACGGTACCAAGTTGCCGTGAGTTTGAATTCCATAGCAACAGGCCGACCCGGAAACCACCATCGTTCCCAAAGACAAGGAAACCCAGGAGCAAGATGGGGGCGCATTCACAAGTGATATTTGGAGGCTCTTCGGCCTTGAAAAGAAGGCAGGCTTGGTGCTGTGGAGAGACCACTCACACACGTTTGCAGGGACCTTTGAGAGGGAAGAAAGGGCTGCAGGGTCTTTCCTGGGGGGGCGAGGCTCAGCCGGCACCAGAGACCACCCGGGGGGCTTGACCCAACAATGCAACCACCAAACAAAGTCAGCAGCCTCAGACAGAGAGCTCAGCAATCAGCCATCCTTCGAGACAGGCAGAGGCTCAGGGCCCCAAGTCCCCCACCCCCACCTGGCACAGCAGTGGGCTTTGGAGGGGCATGGCTCAGAGAAGGAGGCCCAGAGTAACGGGGGCTGGAGGAGGGAGGCGGGCGGCGAGCGGCCAGCGCAGAAGAATCCCATTAAGGAGCAGGGCTAATCAATACTGGCCTCTACCAGGAAGGTTTAAAAGCCTCTCCACCATCCCCGCTCCCCTGTCAGTGGCGAACAAGTGGCAGGAGAGTTGTTTGGACCCTTCTCTGGGCAGGAGCATCATCTCCAGCAGGGAGGAGAGCCTGGGGGAGGCGAGTCTCAGCCTGCGGGATGGGCTGAGTGTGGGCCAGCTGCCCCTGGGGGTCTGGGGACACCAGAGCATCAGCAGGAGCCCACACTGGGACCTTCACACCCCAGCCCTGGAAGGGACCTCGGAGGTCTCCCCAGGGCCCGTCCCTCCTGTTTCACAGCAAGGACACTGAGACCTATGTGGGAAATGATTTGAATGAGGTGGGACTTCCTTGGTGCTCCAGTGGCTAAGACTCCGCACTCTCTGTGCAGGAGGGGCCAGGTTCAATTCCTGGTCAGGGAACTAAAGCCTTCATGCTGTGACTAAGAGTTTGCATGCCACCGTTAAGACCCAGCACAGCTAAATAAGTATTAAAAAAAAAGAGAGAGATCACATGGCTAGAAGGTTCCAGGCCTCTGTCTCTCACACAGGTAAGTTGCCCTTTCAAGGTCTATTAACATAGCCGACCCTCTCACTTTGCTGTGTCATGTCAAGAGCTGTCTACAGTCTTACAGTCTATTACTAACTGACTAAATCGGCCCCTGAATGGGCACCTGCCCTGCCTGGACGGTGTGCTCAGCTGTTATGTGAATTGTGAATCGATGTGAATGCATGAGGATTGAACCTTTCAAACATGATGGACTTGGTCGCATTATGCTCTCCTTTTGCAGAGGGGGAAACAGAGCCAGAGGTCTCTGCACCAGCCCAGGGCCTTGCTTTGTTGTTGTTCAGGCGCTCAGTCGTGTCTGAGTGTTTGCGACCCCATGGACTGCAGCCTGCCAGGCTCCTCTGTTCTTCACTATCTCCCGGAGTTTGCTCAAACGCGTGTGCATTGAGTCGATGATGCCATCCAGCCGTCTCTTCCTCTGTTGCCACCTTCTCCTTCTGGCATCCATCTTTCCCAGCATCACGGTCTTTTCGTGAGTCAGGCCTTCGCATGAATTCAGGTGGCCAAAGTATTGGAGCTCCCTCACTGTCTGGGGGCTAAACTCCATCCCCCAGGATTCCAGAGCCCTAGCTTCTATACACCATGCTTGGGAGTCAACCTCTAGTGGAGACGTGACCCAGCAAGAGAGGGGAGACCCTCCTCTGATTCTTTCTGTGGCCTCAGGTTCTGGGAGTCAGTGAATTCAGCCACCCCCCAATTTAGTTACCTCTCCTGGTGCTGTTCCCTGGGCAGAGCTGGTTCCTGGGGCTGAAGGTGAGGGCGGCTGTGGGTGGCCGGCTCATCCCTGAATGGATTCCAGGAGTCAGCGGGGGTGGCAGGCCCTCTTACCAAGCCCCCACTGGCTCCTCCTGGTCAGAACGCCATCACAGTCAAGGCCACCAGGAGAGGAGGTAAACAAGACCTCTATAGAGCTGACGCCCAGGATGAACACCCCCAGGCCCTAGTGTCCCATCAGGTGAGGTGGTCTCCAAAGTTCTCCCAGCCGTGTTCTTCAATGTGTCAGCCACAGTGGTGGACATTATGGTGTGAACCCACGGCTATTCATGAAGCCAAACACTCCCTGCCTCCCTAACAGGGAAGTTCTGACATCATTCCCACTTTACACGGAAGACAGTTAAAGAGGAGCTCAGAGTCCACACCAGTAAGATCTGTGTGACTCTGGGGATGCGTGACTGAAATGGTCAGTCAAGGAATTTTCTGCTCTCAGCATCAGCAGGTGGGAATTGATGTGGGCCCCAGAGATTCCTGAAAAACTTAAACATGGAGTTGCCATATGACCCAGCAATTCCACTCCTAGGTATAGACCCAAAGGAACAGATACAAAAGCAAGTACACACACATATGT
Source organism: Antilocapra americana (assembly GCA_007570785.1). NCBI lineage: Eukaryota > Metazoa > Chordata > Mammalia > Artiodactyla > Antilocapridae > Antilocapra > Antilocapra americana. The sequence goes on along the minus strand of ML660779.1, from coordinate 8,107,978 downwards.
CCACAGTAGCAGTATTCACAATAGCCAAAAGGTGTTGTTGTTCAGTTGCTCAGTCGTATCCGACTTTGCCATTTCCTTCTCCAAGGCATCGTCCTGACCCAGGGAAAAAACTGCATCTCCTGCTTTAGCAAGCAGATTCTTTACCACTGAGCCACCAGGGAAGCCCACAATGGAATATTAATTAGCCGTAAAAAGAAACAAAGTACTGATAACATGCTACAACCTTGAAAACATGTGCTAAGTGAGAAAGGCCAGCCATCAGAGGAGAAATATTGTATGAATCCACCTTCAGAAGATGGCCAGAGAAGACGAACTCACAGATACAGACCACAGATTGCCTGTCGCCAGGGTCTGAGGGTGTAGCTGCATAACGGGTGAGGAGTCTAGTGTGGGGTGAAAGAAATGTTTTGGAACTAGATGGGAGGGTCGGTGCGTAACATCATGAATGTACTAAATGCCAGGAGTGCCCCTCCAAAATGGTTCATTTTGTTAGGTGACCTTCACTTCAATAAAACTGTTTTAAATTAAGGCTAGGTGTGGGTTTTCTTGCATTGAAAGGGCCCCAGTAATGATGAGGGAGTGCGAAAGTGAAGATTAGGGTTAGGTCTAAATGGAGGGTTCAGAGAGCCAGCCCTTGGGGGGTGGTGTCCTTTGACTTCACCTCTTCTCTGTCCCCCACCTCCCAAGGTGTGTGGCTCAGTGAGGATCACAGAGCAGCTGTACCTGCAGCCGGTGGGGAGGGGAGCTGAACCCACAGCCAAGATGGAGCCCAGAGGAACAAGTCATCACACTAAACTAAAGGGGCAGGAGGGGACACTCGGCTCCGCAGGCCTGGGTGAGAACGTGTGTGTCTTCTTGTTTTGTCATGTGACATCACGGGCTGCCAGACAGAACTCTATGAGAACTCCGGCTGCGGGAGTCAGTCTGGTCCGACCTGGTCTCCAAATCGTGTCCCCAGAATCAAAGTGGTTTTACAACTTGTTCTCAAGGAGGAAAAACAACTCTCTGATTTGTCGTGTTGGCCAATTTCCATGGTATAAATACCCCCACAGCGGCTGATTTCACGCTGCCGACCTGATGTTGCTGACAGTGAGGTCAAGGAGAGATGGCTGGGTTGCCAGCCTGATGCAGTATTTCCAACACACACAATAGATATAAATAAACTCAAGGGCACAGGTGATAGTAAAATATGGTGAAGAGCTACAAAGGGATGTTTTCAGTAATAGTTAGCTTTGCTTTTTAAAGTTATTGATTTAATGGTAAGTTTCTGTGATTTAGTTTTTAATAATGACTGTGTTTAGCAACCATTTCGCCAAATCCCTAAAAATTGAATAATCAGCCTTGAGGAGCTGACTCCAGGGCATTGCTGACCCTACCCTTAGCCTCTGACGCTCCTCCCCTCTCTGCTTAATGATTTCTCCAGTCCTTTTATCTTGAAGTAAAAATCTTTCCTTTCAAGAGAAGAGATCAGGTTTAAGGTTCAGGTTTAACTCACAGCCCTAGAAGGAAAAACACAGATTCAATGAGGATTATTCCCCCCCAAAGAGACTTGATTCATGAAGATGAAAAAGGCTGGGTGCTATGGAGTAACTGGTGGTGGATGGGTGGGCTGGGGGTGAGGTCCTAGTGGTGGGGAGGGAGGAGGCACAGAGTGAAGGTAGGGAACATCCGAGTGCCGGGCTACAAATCCTCCTTCTCACAATCCTAGCTCCAATCAGCCATAGCCATGGGATACTGGAACAAAATTCCTGCCAACAGACATTTGCTTTCTCTGCCAAATTTCCATCCCAAACTACCAACTGCATCCTTGACCCATGTTATCCGATGCTGCCTGACAAAATATTTGCTACCCTGGAGGCTTACACAGCATGAAAACCAGACTGTGGTCTCCTCTGCTTGGGGCCCGACTGGGCTCAGCCGGGCGGTTCTAGCTCAGGGTCCCAGGCAGCGGTGTGATTAGACTGTGGCTGGAACTGGAGGCTTCCAGGGTCTCGCTCACTCACACTTCTCTCTCAAATGTCCAGGGCACCTGGGATGCCTGTCTCCCTGTGTGATCACCATTGGTCTCCTCGGCATGGCAGCGTCGTTCTTGTTGTTCAGTTGCTAAGTTGTGTCCAACTCTTTGCGACTCCATGGGCTGCAGCACGCCAGGCTCCTCATTCCTCCACTATCTCCCAGAGTTTGCTCAAATCCATGTCCATTGAGTCGGTGATGCTATCTAGCCATGTCATCCTCTGCTACCCCCATCTCCTTTCACCTTCAATCTTTCCCAGCATCAAGGTCTTTTCTAATGAGTCGGCTCCTTACATTAGGTGGCCAAAGCACTGGAGCATCCGTCCAACATCAGAGTCATCCAATTTCCACTGGGCGGTTCAGAGCAGAGAGAGACAGAGACAGAGAGAGAGGCAGACAGAGAGAGACAGCCTATTTTCTGACCTAGCCTCTGAAGTTACATCACTTCTACCCCATTCCACCCATTGGAAGTGAGTCTCCCCTCAGCCCAATGAGGGAAAGAGTTATATTTTCACCGCAGGGATGTCAACGACTCGAGGACTTGTTTTAAGGCTACTGCAATCCACTTGCTCAGCCCCATCCCAATCCCCCACCGAGAAGGCTCATTTCTGAGTTTAAGCATCTCTCAAAGTTTGAGTCAGTCTCCAGTCTGAGCCTGACCTGGGTAGCATCAAACACAGCCCTTTCCAAGACCACCTGAGAGCTGGTGATGGAAGGTCCCCACATGTTTGCAGCTAGTAACTTACCAGATGTCAAACCCGCGAGTTTTGGTTGGTGTTTGTGGTGGCTGCTCACTCCTTTCTGTTGTTGTTATTTATTAATTTTTATTGGTGTATAGTTGATTTACAATGCTGCGTTAGTTTTTGCTGTAAAGCAAAGTGAATCAGTCACACACACACATACATCCCCTCTCTTCTAGGCCCTCGTTCCCGTATAAGTCATTACAGAGCACCAGACAGAGTTCCCTGTGCTATACATAGACTCTTACTGGTTATCTTTTACGTGTGTACTGTGTATATATTCATTGCAGTGTTCACAATAGCCAGGACATGGAAGCAACCTAACATCAATCAGTGGGGGAATGGATCTCCCCTTTTTGAAAGCTCGCCCTCCCGGGTCTGGTACCACCACATTCCCCACTGGCTGCCAGCCTCACCAGCCACCATCTCCTCCTCATAACACCTCAGTTGCCTTTCCGCTGCTCCCTGGCTCTGTGCCCTCCCCTGGTTCTATCCCCTTCTCCCAACTTCCATCTCAGGGCCTCCATGAAACCAGGATGACCTCATTAAGGAAATTCTCTTCTACCCCATAACTTTCCCAAGCAGAAGTTTTGGGGCCGAGTGCATCTGTGTGATCAGAGCTCTGTCTCCAGCCCGGGCTCCACCTCCGGCGCCGATCTGCCTCCGGGCCCTTCCACCTGGCCCCAAACAACCAAGAACTCCCTCCGAGCCCCACCCTCAGCCTTCTCCCTGCTCCTGTTGTCAGTCCTGTTGATGCTCCAGCACCGAGGTCGCCAAGCTTAGATCTGGTCCGGTTGCTCTGGGTCCCTCACCCCACAGTGAACACAGGGGCCAAACCTTGGCTGTCCCTCTGTAGCACTTCTCATCTCCCCACCCCCATCCCTTTTGTGCTGAGTTTATTTCACTTCTGTTTCCCTCTCCTCCCATCAGAGCTCCTGGTGACATCTTCTAAAGATGTGCCCACTGCAAATCCTCTCTGCTCCAGAGCATCCCATGACAGGTGCTGGTGTGGACAGAAAGTGAGTGGCTCTGGGGATCAGAGAGTGTGTGTGTACGTGCTCGGTCGTGTCTGGCTCTTTGCGACCCCATGGACTGTAAACCCCCAGGCTTCTCTGCCTGTGGAATTTTCCAGGGAAGAGTATCAGAGTGGGTTGCCATTTTCTTCTCCAGGGGATCTTCCCAACCCAGGGATTGAACTTGCATCTCCTGCATTGGCTGGTGGATTCTTTACCAATGGTGCCATCTGGGAAGTCCCCATGGCGTCAAACAGGCCAAGTTCAAATCCCACATTAACCTCTCACTAACTGTAACCTCCAAGTGCTGAATGATGCACTTTTGCCCCTGTTATTCCCCCTGCCACCTCCTCTCCACATGCCCAGGGTCAAATGCCATGTCCCCAGGGAAGCCCCCTCTGTACTCTCCTGAGGCTGGGACTCAAGAATGACTCTGTCAGTGCCTTTCTTACATCTCGTCACTGTCAGCCAGGTAGGGCTTCTCATTTCTAGCCCTGCCTCACTCACCAGGATGCTAGCGCCTCCAAGATGTGGTGCCCCTTTTGTTCACCTTCAGATCCCTTGTAACACGTAACTCAGAGAACAGAGTGTGTGTTCAGTGAACGTCTCTGGGACTGGGCTGAGAAGGAGGAGGAGGTAGGGTACCCAGGGCAATGCCCAGCCATGACTGGTCATGATTCACCCAGTCACTCATCCTCTAGGGAAGGAACAGAGCCAGGAAGTTGGAGAAAGGCCCCTGCCAGCACCAAGCAATATGAATACTTTATAATGTAGAATTTACACAAATCAGCGGAATCCCAGTCTAAAGGGAGGAGATGAAGTCCATTTATCAAAGGAAGGGAGATAGACTAAGTGCAGGTTGGAATAGTCTAGAAGGGCTTGGGGAACAACAGACATGATATTTCTAGGCTGAAATTAGCCAAATGCCTGTGCAAATGGAAAGAATCGGGGAGTCAGCTGTCTTGGAGGCTGGAACTGGCTGCCCTGGTGTGGCCTGGCCCAGCTCAGGGACCTGTTTCTGAAGGTGCCCTGGAGTTGTTCCAGGTGAGTCAGAACAGGTGTGGTGGGAGTGGCCTCTACCAGAACTAAGGTTGACTGGCAGGAGGGGAAGATACTGGCCTGGAGCTGTCTGTCGTGTTTTAGGTTCACAGGAGACCATTACCTGTGCCTCGGAACCTCTTATCCAAGAGGGTGATAACCAGAGGGCTGTGTCAAGGCTGGCGTCGCTGGCAGAACGCGGAGACCTGGAGGTCAGCCTGGGAACTGGGGCGTGGGGTGTACAGGGAAGAGTTTCCAAGGCTAGAATGAGACTTTGGGGCCGAGCTTAAGGGACTTGGTGTGTGGTGGGCATGCGATGTCAAGGATGGGGTGAGAACACACTTCCAGCCACGGATGATAGGAGGATGACGGGAAACCTGAGGTCCCCTCCAAGAGCTCTCGGCGCCAGGGCAAATCCCACAAAATCCTCGCCTCCCCAGGTCTGTTTTTGAGGAGCCCATGGGGAAGGGGCCAGGGAGACCAAAGGAAGGCCCATCCTTTAGGCCAGGACAGCACAGTCTGGCCCAACTTAGAATGCCTCGTCCACCGTGGTGACCAGTGCTCAGAGCATCCTTGCTGGGAGAAATGACTCCCCTCTCGCTGTGCCAGCCCCGAGGAAGGGGAGCCCACTCCCGGACCAGGGTGGACCTGGAGAGGGCAACTTCTGTGCAAATGTTACTGGGTCCAAGCTCGCTCTGCTCGCCACACGACAGGCCAGTGAACCCAAGAGTCGAAGGGTTGAGGCGAGGAAGAGACTTTTCAGGGAGCTGGCTGATGGAGAAGATAGCAGGCTAGTGCCTCAAGATAACCATTTATTGGGGTCCAGATAACAGTTTCTTTTGTAGATCAGAGATGGAGGTGGTGGTGAGGAAGCAAAATAAAAAGGCCATTAATCTTGCAAACACCTCCTAGGCCGGGGATGGGTTCATTTCTTCCTTCCTCCATCTACAAGTGCACAGGGTTCTGAACAAAGGCACTTTAGTTTTCCTTCATCAGTCCAGAGGGGCAGAATTCTCTGAGGCAGGTCCTTCAGTATGATTATAATAATAAAAGCAACAAGAATCAAGTCAAAGAAACGTTCCAACAGGGAGTCAGAATTGGCTTCTCTGCAACACAAAGAATCCTAACATCTTAGATCCTGGACCCAGAAGGGACTAGAGAGACTCTCCAATCCATGTCCTCAGCCTATATGCCACAAAAGATGGGCACTTCTGGGTAAAATTGAGATTCAATGCAATCCTTCCTCTCTTGCTGCTCAAAAAGGGGAAAAAAAAATCAGCTCATGTATCTGCAACTTGTGGGTCTGACACTCTGAGAGCCAGGGCAAACATTCTGGTTCCCAGAGCTTTTCCAGGGTGTCATGGGAAATGTGACTTGAGACCGACCTCAGCGGTGAGAACCCTCTGTGCCCCACAGCTCCATACACTTGTGCTGGCCCATATGGAGGGTGCTGATCCCCTGGAGGGGGGCATGGCAACCCACTCCAGTGTTCTTACCTGGAGAATCCCATGGACAGAGGAACCTGGCGGGCTATGGTCCTTGGGGCGGCAAAAAGTCGGGTACGACTGAAGCAACGGAGCATAGTGACTAACATGTCAAACACTTTTTCATGTGCTTGATCAGCTAGGGCTCTTTTTAGAGGCAGGACTTCCCTCCCCCACAGGAATTAGAATGATTAGAAGCAATCACACATCTTCAAACCACTGATTCGCACTGTGAGCGCTTCCCAAGTGGCTCAGTGTTAGTAAAGAATCCACCTCCCAAGGCAGGAGATGTGGGTTCAATCCCTGGGTCAGGAAGATCCCCCTGAAGAAGAAAATGGCAGTCCACTCCAGTATACTTGCCTGGGGAATTCCATGGACAGAGAAGTCTGGAGGGCCTGTGGTCCATGGGGTTGCAAAAGAGTTGAGCAACTAAGCAACAACAACAAAACTCTTAGAGGCAAGTGAGAGAAATGTATCTCAAACCAACGTAAGCCAAAACGCAGGTATTGCTTTAGGTCAGCAGCCAACAAAAACAGAGAGGTTGGTTTTCACCTTAATCCAGGGACTTGAAAAGATTCAAGGATTTCTATTTCTGTCTCCCTCCTCAACTCTTCTCTGTGAATAAGCCCCATTCTCTCAGAAAGAACAGCTGAGGGGCAGCCACAGCCTTACAAATCCTTACGAGGGTAGTGCAGAAAAAAGAGGACTTTCTCCCTTAGCTTAAGTATGAAAACTTTCAGGGAAGGACTTCTATTGGCCTGGCCTTGGTCCAATCATTACAGTTTCCTGAAGGAAAGGGAGTTTTGACCCCAAGCAGGTGGGAGGAGGGGTCTGTTCAGTGCAGCTCTCTGCATCTATGATGGGAAGAGAGGGAAAGGAGGAGAAAAGGAGAGCAAGAGAGAAGCAGTGTTCTCCAGGCCCCCATTCCTTTTCCCATCACCATTCTGGGGACACATAAAGGTCTTATCTCCTTTGGCAACTCAAACAGAGCCAGATTCCCTAAACTCCAAGAGCTCCCATGTCCCTGACACCTGTATTGCTAAATCCGAACACTACCAGCTTACTCCTTAATTAAAAGATTTAAGTGTATTTTTTGCCTGCACCGAGCAGCGTGTGGATGTTAGTTCCCTGACCAGGGATCGAACCCTAGCCCCTTGCATTGGAAGCGCAGAGTCTTAACCACTGGAAACTCCCTAATTTTAAAATTTTGAATCATCTAATGTTTAACTTCATAATATGTGCTTTCAAAAGAAACTTTATACTACAATGGTAAATGGAAAGTCAGTACAACTGGCTGCAAACACAGGGCAACTATAAAAATAAATACAACAGAAGCCAAAGAATGCTGTCAATTTCAGAAGGAAATGTTCCTGTTGGAAGCCGGGGAGCCTGAGCACAGAGCTCCTTGTTAAGGAGAGAGATTAGCAGGTCTCAGGGAGGCATGAAAGATGCAGGAGCACCACAGTCACAAGTTTCCCTTTAAGCAATGGCAGAGGTTGAAAAAGAATTGGAGAGTAATTCTCAGTGAGATTTGATGTTATTCAACATCGTGCCCGATTCCACTGAAGCTCTTCCACTTTCCACTGGGGCCATGTACCCCACACGTGGGCAGACAGGGAAACAAGCCATAAGGAGACTCCACTCAGGAGGTCTCTGTGTCAGATTTCAGAAATCCAAATCATCAGGTCTGCTACCCCATCCATCCGCCCTTTGCCCTTGGTTTCTGGCTGGGTGGGGAAGGGTGTGTGTGTGTGTGTGTGTGTGTCTAACTGACTCCACGGTCTAAGCACGTCTTCTCATTAGGGTCCTTGGAAGGCCAGGGACGCAGGACAAGCTGGCCTGTGTTTTCCGTCTCAGAGATTCCATTCAGGCGAGGTCTGGAGGTTATTATGGACCCCCTCCCTCCCAACTCCCTAGAAACCTCTGACACTCCATCAGCCAGGATGATAAATTGGTAACATTAGTATTTTGATAACTCGAGGCCCTGAAGCCACTCGCCAGCAGAGACAACCCCACCCCAGGGCTGAATTATTAAAACAATGATGATGTGATTGGAAAAGCTAGAATGAGTACTCCCTGAGCCTTGCTTGGAGAGAAAGTGCATGTACAGATCTTCAGCAAGGCCGTGGGCCGGACTGCCTGTCACTGTTTTTATTAATTGTACAGCCATCAGCTCTCTGTTGCTGCTTATATTTATATTTCAGGAACAGGGGGTCGCTGGCAGGGGGTGGAGGAAATCCTCACCATTCAAAAAGAAACTCAAGTCAGCTTTGAGAACAAGAAGTGAGGGAGGGGAAACTCTTCATGATGGCCTGGGTTTATTTTGGGGACTTGTGGAGAGCAGGGCAGACTTTGAGACTTGCTTATTGAAACAAAGTTATCGATCGCTAGAAATCAATAGAGGTAGAGTTGTGTCTGAATCACCGGCTTTGAAGGACTCAGAAATCGCTTCTCTTCCTGCATTCTTTCCCTTGCCAGGACTGGGAGAATTCTTGTCCCTGGCCAGGTGAGTTTGGAATCAAGATGGTGCCGAGTGCAAGTGACTCAGGTTTGATCCCTGGGTGGGGAAGATCCCTTGGCGTAGGAAATAGCAACCCACTTCAGTATTCTTGCCTGGAAAACCCCAAGGACAGGGGAGCTTGGTGGGCTACAGTCCACGGGGTCGTAAAGAGTGGGACACGACTGAGTGGCGGAGGATACAGGGCAAGCAGCGATTTTGCTCCCAGGCATCCAAACAGGAAGACCTTCATCCTGACATCAGATGGCACGTGGTCATTTTCTGGAGGCAGACAGGCTTTTTCCCTCAGGAAACCAAACACCGAGTTTCCTGATACGGGATCTGGGTGGTCAAGGGAGAGGGAACAGAGAGGAAGTAGGGCGGCTGTCCTAAATAATGGGTTTCTAATGGACTTGGAAAAGCTTTGTTGTGTCTCTGGTGGTCTCTCCTGAAACCAAGCCATCTGCTGGGGACTAGCCACGAAAAAGGGAAGAGCAGAGGGGCGGAGAATCTGCTGATAAAGGAGGAGGGGAGTGAAACACGCCCACCCACACCCCCATGCCCCAACAGCTGCCTCGCTGACCTTGTTTTCTCAGAAAGCTGAAATTAACAAGCACTGAAGACTTCTGGGAGTTAAGTCTTGATAACAGTGAGGAATTAAGCATTATCAGCCCTGGTCAATGCTGAGATGATGCCAACAGCATCATCTTGTATCCCTTTTGCTGCTGTCTTGTGATAGGTGGAAATCCTTTACACAGGCTTTCAACTTTTCCCTCCAGATCCCTTTGTGGAGGAGCAGGAGGGGAGGGAAGCGGGGGAAGGGGAGGGCCAAGGTCCTTCTCCCCTGACTTAAGTGAAAGTGAAAGTCACTAAGTCGTGTCCAACTCTTCAGGACCCCGTGGACTGTATAGTCCATGGAATTCTCCAGGCCAGAATACGGGAGTGGGTAGCCTTTCCCTTACAATCCCATGGACTGTATACAACCCCATGGACTGTATAGTTTGTGGAATTCTCCAAGCCAGAAAACTGGAGTGGGCAGCCTTTCCCTTCTCCAGGGAATTTTCCTCACCCAGGGATTGAACCCATGTCTCCTGCATTGAAGGTGGATTCTTTACCAGCTGAGCCAGAAGGGAAGCCCAAGAAAACTGGAGTGGGTAGCCTATCCCTTCTCCAGGGGATCTTCCCCACCCAGGAATCGAACCAGGATCTCCTGCATTGCAGGTGGGTTCCTTACCAACTGAGCTATGAGGGGAGACCCCCTCTGTCTTAAGGCTGAGCGAATGAAGCCTACAGTGCTGCAGGTGGAAGAAAGTTACAGGCATTCTGAGAGGGAAGGGGGGTGCCCCCAGGCTCTCCCCTCACCTGGTTCCCTCGGGGTAAACGAATGCTCTATCAGCACATCAGGGCAGAGCGTCGAGGGCCCTGGAGGAATTACCTAACCTACTTAGTATTTTGGGAAAATCATACTGGGTAAAGCTGAGACCCGAAATGCAAGATGATATGAATGTGGTATAGATATCTCAGAGAAGACAGAGGAAATGCTCTCCAATCACTCGCCCGTGCTTGGAACGCGGCCATCGGGCAGGACTCAGAACAAATTGCTCCCTTTTCCCGCTTGGTTTCTTACCCATCCCCTACCCCACCCGCGATCAACCTGTGGCTAGCGCCCATCAGTGGGATAGCGTTTCCCCAGGTGACAACCAGCCGTCGTCGGGCAGAGAGAACAGGTCGTCCGTCTGTCTGCCGTGGGACAGACTGAGCTGAGCCCTGCCAGGCACATGACACAGCTCTCCCTGCAGAGCCCCGGCCAAGCGCCAGACGCTGCTGCCCTTAGGCTTCCCGTGCTTAACAACCCTCAACATGAGAGCTGTCAACTCAGGCGTCTGGGGAGGAGACTCGGACTCAAAGGTTGAAGGTTTTGCTCCATGTGGAGGCACGGCTCCCGCCCAGTGGGGTTGGGCAGTTCCGTTTTGTTTCTGGCCTCGCCTCCATCTCTCCCCAGCGACCTGTGAGTCTTAGACAGAGGAGTTAAGACCTGGCAGAGCCCACGTTTTCAGCCATCTTTTGGTTGTAACCACCACGCACTCGGCTTCCTAAAGTTCTCCAAGACTGGCTGGAATCTCCTTATACCTCTGGTCCACTTCTCTCTCTCTCTCCCTTTTTCTTTTTTAATCATTTATTTACCTGGCTGCATCGGGCATTCAGGATCTTCTTGTGGTATTCAGAATCTTCCCTGCATCATGCAGGATCTTTCATTGTGGTACATGGACTCTCTTTTTGCAGTGTGTGGGCTCAGGGATTGCAGTGCGAGAGCTTAGTTGCTCCAGGACCTGTGGAATCTTAGTTCTCCAACCAGGGGTCGAACCTGCAAGGAGCACTCTTAACCACTCGATCCCCTAGGAAGCCCCACTTGTTCTCCTTCGTCTGTGCTTCCCTTCCCTTTTTTCCCTCTTCCCTTCCCTTCAGAGCCCTTCCCAGACATAGCACACTTTGGTTAATAGATGTTTGTTACAGACTGCATGAATATATTTTGTCATTGTTGCTAAGCTGAATAATATACATATATTTTTTTGTCTACAGAGGAACCATTTGCCGTACAAAAGAATCTTACAGAGTTCCTCTGCAAAGGAAGAGGGTGGACATCTGGCAGGGTTATTGAAGACCAGGCTTCTCTGCTTAGGGCCAGGGTAAGGATGGGGTGGAGGCTCAGTCAGTGCAAACAACCTCCAGGCTCCCGTCCAACTCGAAGGGTCCTTGTTTCACACGTGTTGGCATTCTTACTTTATCTTTAGTTCATCTTAAATGATCTCCTCGTGATCTTTCTCTGTGTTCATATTTTACATAACAGATGTCCTTTAAGATGGACTACATTTGGAATTCTACAAGATAAATGACTTAGTTTCTTTCACAGCTAAATGGCATTTTAAAAAGGATATGATACAGACTAAGAGGCATGTCCATCAAATACAATATGTAGTCCATATGAACCAACTGTATAAAAGACATTTTTTGTAGACAATCAGGGGGAACGATTGAACACAGACCAGGTATTAGGTGATATGTCATAAGGAATTACCTTTAATTGTGTTTGATATGATAATGGTATTGTGGTTATTTTTTAAACATCTGGTAAAGGTACATTGTGAAGTCATTGCTGATGCTAATGATATGATGTCTGGGCTTTCCTTTGTCCTCCCCTGCCAAAAAAGGAAAAGGAGAGGTGAGGAGATATGATAAGAATGGTAAAGTGTTATAACTGTTGAAACTGGATGATGAACGCCTGGGAGATCATAGTCAATCTGCATTTCATGCATGTTTTAGTTTCCCATAATAAAAAATTAAGGTTTTGAAACACACGTTATGCTCAAGTACTATTAAATTTTCTTTTTTCTTGGCTATACCCCACAGCATGTGGGATCTTGGTTCTTTGACCAGGGATCTAAACTGCACCCCTTCATTGGAAGGAGGATTCTTTCTTTTCTTTTCAAACTTTTTATTTTGTATTGGGGTATAGCTGATTAACAATGTTGTGGTAATTTCTGGTGAACAGTGAAGGTACTCAGCTCTCCATATATGTGTAACCATTCTTCTCATATGAGAAGACCCTGATGCTGGGAAAGACTGAAGGCAGGAGGAGAAGGGGACGACAGAGGATGAGATGGTTGGATGGCATCACTGACTCAATGGACATGGGTTTGGGTGGACTCTGGGAGTTGGTGATGGACAGGGAGGCCTGGTATGCTGCAGGTCATGGGGTCGCAAAGAGTCGGACACGACTGAGCAGCTGAACTGATTCTCCTCCAAATCCCCCTCCCACCCAGGCTGGCACATACATGGAGCAGTGTTCCATGTGCTATGCAGTAGGTCCTTGCTGGTTATCTATTTTGAATATCGCGGTGTGTACATGATGTAAGGCAGATTGTTAACCACTGGATCACCAGGGAAGTCTTGTCGAGTATTTTTAAATGTAGCCCATGGCTGACTGCATGCTGCATTCATAAACACCCAAACCTGGTCACGGCTGTCTGTGTGGTGGGCACGTGTATATGAATGTTCTCTTTGCTTAGGGGGACTGTAAGATTCTAGAGGGCAAGGTTCAGTTCTTCCATATTATCTCATCCCAGCATGGTGGAAGCCAGAATCCAGGAGGTATTAGTGCATGGTCTTGGCTGGTTGACCAAGGAATGGAGTGAAATTCAGCAAGCATCCGAGAGTTTCCCTGGCAATGTTTCTTATGAGAGCAAGCAGGTTGCCGAGCTAAACCATCCTTCGGCTGGGACAATATATGCAGGGGAACTGTGGATAGCTATGAGATTTGATTTTAGTAAAATGTTTGCCATAATATGCCATGAAACTTTCCTTACAAAATAAATTCAACCTAGGATGGAGAAGAACCTTATTTTGAGAATGGAACTGTGCACACACACGCAAACCAAAGATAAATGACAGAGCACGCCGTCTTGCCGAAGGTGTGTGGAATTGATGTCTGTCCCGCTCTTATTTAACATCTTTAATAATGATCTGAAAGGTGGAGTGAACAGCACGCTAATGAAATTTGCATAAGGTCCTTAATCGGGAGGCGTTGCTATCGCCAAGAAGGGCAGAGAAGTAATGCAGAGGCCTCAGAGCAGGTTAAAGATATTGATGGAAAATAACAAAAATAAGATTTGGCTCAGAGGGAGAAAGACAAATTCAATTGGGAGGGAAGTCTAAAATGGGATATTCCTTGGGGAGAAGAACAATGCAAAAATAATGCTGAAAGAGGTTCAGGCAGAGAGCAACCGCAGCTGAAGTGAGATGCGGGAGAAAATGGTCAAGATTAGGATGTTTGAAAGAAGACACACATGCCGATGGTGGGGTCCCCGTACCCCCTGCTCCCCCAGAGTTTCATGGGCTCCAAGTCCTCCATCCAGGGCTGCACAGGTCACTCAGGCCCCCAAACTTCTGCTTGGGAAAGTGTCCTTACGGGGCGGTAGGGAATTTCCTTTAGGACATCGTCCTGGTTTCATGGAGACTAGACAAACATTTCCCAGAATCTTTATCCTCTGGGAGGGCACAGTGGACCAGGAACATTTGGCCCCTGGAAGGTCAGTGGACGAGGGCCAGTCAGGCTGACCCAGCAGATGGCCCTTTGTGGTTTTCTGGACCAAAGAAATAGAAATTACAGCTTCTGGAAATGCCCCCCAAAGATGGGGAAATCCGGGAGGCTGATACGCTATGGAAGGCATCTCATCTGGCATGGAGATGCTAGTACCATTTCTGCTCATTGGAGATATAAAGTTCTTTTGTTCAGCAAGTATTCTGTGAGCATCCACTGCAGTGCCAGCATCCATACAGACATGGGCCCTGTCCTCCCGGAACTTAGACTCTAATGAACATAATAATTGTCTTTCACTGACCACCTACCTCTAAAGGAATCGAAACGAGGGTGGTGTTGTGATTATATTCTTTTCTGAGAAGACATCCTCCAGATAATTACACAAATTCCTCCCACCCCTCACCTTCTTCCCCACCTCCCCCCCAAAAAACAGGAAAAAAAAAGTCTAGGAGATCGGCAGGTGACAAGCAGTGATTAAAGAAGTGGGGAGAGACGTCTAGAAAGATGAAGATGAATAACAAGATCAAGAAAGTAAGATGCAGATCGTTGTCAAGTTCTGATGCGAGCACGATATTTGTCAAGTGTTGGCTCCCAGGCTGATGGCTGTTTGGGTCTCAAGTCTGCAATTCAATGAGAAGGATAATCAGACAATAAAGTTGAAATAATTGGTTAATTTCAAGTTAACAGACCTTTGAAAGTAGCAGACTGGGTTTCAAGTTCAAGCTTCAGTTCTTCCTAGCTGTGTGACCTTGGGCAAATCACTTGACCTCTCTGAAACTCAGTTCTTTTCTTTTAAAGTGGGAATATCAAAGGCACCTCACTCTTGGGAGTTGATGTGAGATTTAAATAAAACGGTTCCTGTAAAGTGCTTAGTGCTGGATCTGACTCGTGGTAAACATTCAGCAAATGTAACTCTTAATGACTTTACTAGGGCCTTTCCTGGTGGCTCAGACAGTAAAGAATTACCTGCAATTTAAGAGATCTGGGTTCGATTCCTGGTTTGGGGAGATCCCCTGGAGAAGGAAATGGCTACCCACTCCACTATTCTTGCCTGGAGAATCCCACGGACGGAGGAGCCTGGCAGGCTACAGTCCATGGGTCGAAAAGAGTCAGACATGACCAATTACCTAACACACACACATCCTAGACCATGATCTTAAGCCACTATACACAAGACAATTGACACCACTGGCTTGAGGCAGCATCCCAGCCAGGTGTTTGTGCTCTGGTCTGTCGGTGGTGATGGCAACACACTTATTCTCCCAGGTGTGCAATATGGGTGAGGCGTGGCAATCCCACCCCCCCCGCCCGGTCTTTCCTTTGGTAAAGTTATTTTCCAGACTTTTCATCCATTGTTCAACCAAGTATTTTTTGAGCTCCTTCTCAGTGCCAAGCTCCAAGACAAAGATGAGTAAGCCCCATCCTTGTGCCCAGGCCGCTCCCATTTCCGAACAGACAACTCAACAAACTGCCCTGCCTGTTTCCTTGAGGACTGAGACAAGAGGCTTGCTCCCCAAAGATAGCTTTTTGACTTTTCTTCTTCCGTATTTGGAATTTGAGCCTCTTTATATTTTACTGCAGGCTTCCCCGGTGGCTCAGCGGTAAAGAACCCTCCTGCAATGCAGGGACCACAGGACATTCAGGTTCAATCTCTGTGTCAGGAAGATCACCTGGAGGAGGGTAGGGCAACCCACTCCAGTGTCCTTGCCTGGACATTCCTATGGACAGAGGACCCTGGAGGGCTAAGTCCATGGGGTCGCAAAGAGTCAGACAGGACTGAAGTGACTTAGCATGCATACTTTATTGGCACTCTTCTAATTTCCAGCCTCAGATGTTATCAGGATTGAAGTGATGGACTTTGAGTCAGGAAGACTTGAATTTGAAACCCAGGTCTACTTCTAGCTTGCTGTGTGACCATGGAGAAGTGACGTAACCTCTCTGAACCTCAGTCTTCTTCACAGGGAAATGAGGATAATAGTGCCCACCTCCTAGGGTTGCTATGCAAATTGATGAGTTAAGTCACCTGTCTTGGAAGCCCTTTTCTTGAGCAGTGGGAAGTGCTCAGGAAACTGTATTAAACTGCCATGACCTTAACCATTGCCATAATTATGTGTGTAATTGTGCATTATCTTATCTAATAGATAAGGTCTTATATATCTTATAAGGTATCCAATCCAATAAGATATCCTATGGCTTATTTATATTTTTATGGATTTATATCCCAAGGGCCAAACTATCTTGAAAATATTGATCTTGCAACTTTATTGAGACCATCTCTTTCCTGGGGCCTCAGTTTCCCCATCTGTAAAATAAGAGAGCTGGACTCCCAATCATTTCTATGGACCCTCCAGCTTCCAAGTCTCGGCGTCCATGGCTGGGGCAAGACAGGAGTGAGCTCCTTACTCTGAAGCATCAAAAGCAATGCCAGATGAAATGAGTGGACCACTGTTGAAAAATGGAGAATCCTGGGAAGGAGAGATTAGCTGGGTCGGAGGAGGCATGATTGATGAAATTTAGAAACAGGTGATGTAGACTACATCTCAATGAAAAGCTCTCTGACAGTGAGAGATCAGCCTTCTTAAAAATTCGCAGCATTTACAGCCAGGATGGTCCAGCCATCCTGAAGTGGAGCTCAAGCAGATCGTTGCTGGATGGGGTTGTAGCCACGAGGAGACCTGAGGAGTGATGGCTAGAGGTGTGGGGAGGAACACGTGGGAGCCAGCAGGAAGCGAGGCACGGGTGAGCAGAGCAGAGGCCCTGAATACGAAAGCCATCTGAGCACCTCTGGTATCCTCTGTATTTTCCACGTGGGCACCCCCCTCAAGACTCTCTACGGAAGTGCCCTCCTGTCCCTGTAACTGCCCTGTGAAGCAGGAACAACCATCTCAGTAGTGCAGTTAAAGAGATGGACGGTCAGGGAGGTTAAATGACTCGCCTAGGATCACACAGCAAGCAAGAGGTGGCAGAGGGATTCAGACCCTAAAGCCCAGAGGTTTCCACTGCCTTTGAACAACCTTTTTGGCCCCAGGGGCCGGTTTCAGGAAAGACAATTTTTCCATGGATGAGGGCCAGGGATGGTTTGGGGCTGATTCAAGTGTATTCCATTGATTGTGCGTTTATTGAGCTCCACCTCAGGTCATCAGGCATTAGATCCGGGAGGTGGGGAGCCCCTGTCCTAGAAGACACATCCATCTGGACAGAACCGAGTGGGTGCCCTAACCTTAGTCCTCTTGCTGCCAAAAGAGTGGAGACCAGGGCCCTGACCTTAGTCCTGTTGTTACCACTTGCCGCTCAAAAGCCAGTAAACAGGCCAGGCTGGTGGAAGGGAAAGTTTGCTTCATTTCAGGTGCCAGCAGGGCTGGGAAGAGGAAGGTGCCAGACTTCTGTCCAAAGTCTGCCCCCCGCCCGTCTGCCCCCAGCAAGCAGGGGGAGAGAGCTTTCACAGACGGAGTTGGGGCGGGGCCGGGGGCTACATGCAGAAACAGCACAGTCATCTCTAACAGTCATCTCCAGATTGGTCATCGGTGGTCTGGCCAGAGTCATCCTGGTTGCTGTAGGTGCGGTCAGTCTTCAGTTCCAGGGTCCATCTGTTCCCGTTTCTGTGCGGCCACTCCTCGGAGTTGTGGCAGCTCAAGTCCTGGGTACAGACTGATCATCATGTAGTTAACTTCTTCCACCTGGGGTTTCAGCATCTGCAAGACAGCTCACAGGATGTGGCTCAGAACATTATCTGTAGCCCTTGAGAAACAGCTAAAGGTCCTCGACTATGCTTAGTGACTACATCACTATTATTTAGTCTCCTTCGATTGTTTTCCCTTATGTCCACATTTCTCACTTCTCTGATTAAACTTATTCTTTGACTAAAGTTTTCCACAGACAAAAGGCAGGCAGAGGAAGGACCACAGGGCCCTGCTCCGTTTCACTGTCTCGGGAGGTACTTAGTACACTAGTGAGCTGAACAATAGCACTTGAAGCTTTTCTCTCAGGACACTTTCCCATCAACCCTGTGTGACAGGAAATGTCTCATTTCATTTCCATTTTACAGGAGAGGAAACAGGTTCATGGTAGTTGAGTAGCATGGTCACCAGATAAGCTAGTGGCAGAGTCGGGTCTAGAGATCCACGTTCCTAACTCTAACCCAGTGCTTTTCTTTCTTTTTGATTTTTTCTTCTTTAATTATATTCCACTGTCATTTATTTTTTAATTGAGGGCTTGAGGTCTGGTGAGAATCACTTCCTAATAGGGAGACTTCATGAGATTTGGGGCAAGCTTCAAAGGAAGGAGGGCCAGGGAGATGAGATAGATGAAAATGATTGAGGAAAGGCAGATGGTCTGGGGCAAGTCTTTTAACTTCTAAAGGTTCAGTCTTCTCTGTAAGATACGTGATAATGACCACCGACCTCTGCCAACTTCTGCGGTCCCCCACCGCCTCCCGGGGATTGCTCCTTGTAAAATGGGTGCAGGGAAACTTTCAGTGAGAGCCTGGTGGGTAACAAATGCTCTGTAGATGACACCACTGTCATTATGAAGAAAAGTGTGTTTGGGCTAGGGCTCAGTTGGCTCCCAAACTGGGAAGCTGTGGACCACTTTAGGGAAGAGAGATGAATTTCAAAGAAGCCTAAAACTCCAGCTCTGCACACTTTTTTAAAAAAAATATTTATTTCTGGGAGTTCGCTGGTGGTCCAGTGGTTAGGAATCCACCTTCCAATGCATGGGATGTGGTTTTGATCCCTGGTCTAGGAACTAAGATCCCACATGCCAGAGAGCCACTGAACCAAGCTAAGACCCAAGACGGCAAAATAAATAACTATTGTTTAAAAGTGTATTTATCTTTGGCTGTGCTGGGTCTTTGTTGCTGCACACGGGCTTTCTCTAGTTGCAGCCAGCGGGGGCCAGTCTCTCGTTGTGGTCTGCGGGCTTCTCATCGTGGTGGCTTCTCTTGTTGCAGACCACAGGCTCCGGAGTGTGAGGGCTCAGCAGTTGTGACAGGCCGGCATAGTTGCCCTGTAGCATGTGGAATCTTCCCGTACCAGGAAAGGATTCTTCACCACTGGACCACCAGGGAAGTCCTCTGTGCACTTCTAATATGCCTCAGGATACAGATTAGGGCTTCCCTGCTAGCTCAGTTGGTAAAGAATCTGCCTGCAATGCAGGAGACCCTGGTTCCATTCCTGGGTCAGGAAGATCCTCTGGAGAAGGGATAGGCTACCCTCTCCAGTTTTCTTGGGCTTCCCTTGTGGCTCAGCTGGTAAAGAATCTGCCCCCAATGTGGGAGACCTGGGTTTGATCCCTGGGTTGGGAAAATCCTCTGGAGAAGGGAAAGACTACCCACTCCAGTATTCTGGCCTGGAGAATTCCATGGACTGTATAGTCCCTAGGGTCACAAAGAGTTGGACATGACTGACTTTCACATTCACTTCAGGACACAGATTTTTCTGGATCTTTTTGTCCTTTGAACCTCAGGGGCTTTACACAATGATTAAACAGCAGGTCATTTCCCAGGCATTTATTGGTCCATCTGTCTTGAGCCTTCTCATCCAGGACCTTCTTGGCGATGCTCACCCAGACCCTGGTACAGCAGAAAGCTAGGGGCGGGCTCCCTGCTGGGCCCCCTCCCTCTTTCTCATACCTCTGTTCCCCACCACTTGCAGGCCCCCCCACCCACTGATGGAGCCAGGTGCTTGCAAACAGCTTAGGCACACGAACACAATCGATATCACAAAAGATAAATCTGCAGCAATTGACTCCAGGCTGTACTGTCACTAAGTGACAATGAAAAACGATCAGCACTTGAATACATTGCATTTTTATCTGTAAATCTTTCTACAGAAGCGGTGTCAATATCAGAGCACTAAATAATCTCTAGATAGCAGGAAGAAGCAAGAACATTTTTTTTTTCTTCATGGAAGATGGATGTAGCTTTTTCGAATCTTAAACACTGAAGCAAGGAATTAGCTCTCTAAATGCCCTACAATGACTGGCTCCCTTGTCCATCCTCCAGGGGCGATTTGAATACCCAACTCCTCTCTACCATCAGTATTCTTTAAATAACTGCTTGGCTCTGAGGCCTAGAGACCTCTTCCAAGCCCTAATGAATCCATCAATCAAGGCTTGCAGCGTTTTCTTCCTCAGACCCAGCTCAGTGAGCCAACAGGGGACATTGAGGCAGAAAGAAGTTTAGAGTCTTTGGAGTCACATAGGAATTGTTTTTCTTCAGAGTCAACCCTCTGGTCCTCAAGAAGAGGACAGGGTCAGTTTCACCTGGGGCTTTAAGATGGAAGTTTCATGAGCAATCAGATTGCTTGGTTGTCATCATCAAATGGGCAACAGATGGGCATCAAATGCTGGGCATTATTGAGTGTAAGACCTTGATAGCCATTAGAAATGCCGAGAAATCAGCCTTACTCTTTCAAGTCGACAAGGTATTGGGTGGAAGGACATTTGCTTAACAATAATGACCACCACACCCTGAGTGACAGCAGCTGCGGGTTCTGCACCAAGAACTCGGTTGTTGTTGTCAGTCCCTAAGTTGTGTCCGACTCTTTGTGACCCCATGCACTGCAGCACGCCAGCAGCATCCCCTGTCCTTCAGCCACTCCCGGAGTTTACTCAGACTCACATCCATTGTGTGGGTGATGCCATCCAACCATCTCATCTTCAGCTGCCCACTTCTCCTTTGTCTTCAATCTTTCCCAGCATCAGAATCTTTCCTGGTAAGTCAGCTCTTCACATCAGGTGGCCAAAGTGTTGGAGCTTTAGCTTCAGCATCAGTCCTTCCAAAAAATATTCAGGACTGATTTCCTTTAGGATGGACTGGTTTGATCTCCTTGCAGTTCAAGGGACTCTCGAGAGTCTTCTGCATGCACCTTGTCAGCTGAGCGGACATCCCAGTAGTCCTACAAGGGGAGAATCATCAATCCCATTTTACAAAAGAGGCAACATTGCCAGCGACCCAGATCCAGGGCAGGACAGCAGATCCGGACTTGAGTCTCAGCTCTGTGTGAACTTGGGTAAGCTAGGACCCTCTTTGGCAGCTTCCTTTAAGTAAAGTGAGGGGACTCGGGCTCTATAAACCCTGAAAAAAATACCCAGCCTTTACAATCATTGGCTCTGTGACTGTTCAACAAGACAGGCAAACTGTGTCCCTCAGCGTTTGCCAAGTACCTGCTTCACACCAGGTCAGAGCTGCCACTGAGCAATATATCTTTTGTTCTCTGGGTAGAGAGAGAAGCTATGACAGCTGCCCTCTCCCATAAAGTTATTGTAATAAAAAAATATTAATCAGCTCTAGTGTGCCTGGCACTGTCCTGGGGGGTGTTGGTATAGAATATGCAAAGGTGAAGAAAACAAAGTTTCTGACTTGAAAGACTTTTTAGTTATGCTGAAGAGAGAAGACTGGTATCCAATAAAATAGCCTTCATGATCAAATCTGGGGATAGGGGTTGGGGAGGCTGTGGAGTAGTAGAGAGCACAGGGGAGGTGGAGCCCAAAGCCCTTTGGTCTGTAGTCAGTCATTAGGGAGTGAGTAAGGTGCCCCAAGTTTGGAGCTGAAGACCCTCTGCAGCAAGAATCTGGTAAGAATCAGCATGGAAGATATAAACATAGATGTTTACTCACTCTGAGAAATAACCTGTGAATGCCTTGCTGACTTGGAAACACTCACATCTGATCAAAGTGACCAAGGTATATCATGAGGACTGACTAAGAAAGTGGTAACCCAACTGATTGGGCTCTAACCTGTCTGGAGGAAAACCGTTAACAGAAAACTACTGGTCAGCATCAAGTACGAAAGGAGGGGGATTGAGTAGCAGGAACTAGTCAGCCTTTATCCATCCACTACTCCCCGAGGGAGGGAGAGACTGAGGCAGCGTTTTCAATGTCTTTCTTTCAGCTCCCTTCAGTTCCCTGAAATGCCTGGGGAAAGAGTTTCAAAATCCAGTACAGCTGGGAAAAGCTGCACCACATCCCCTCTGTGAGAGTCAACTCGGACATTAAAGTCCATTGAGTGACTTCCCCGTTGGTCCAGTGGCCAAGAGGCCGAGCTCTCAATGCAGAGAGTCTGGATTTGATCCCTTGTCAGGGAACTAGATTCCACAAGCCAGAACTAAAAAAGATCTTGCATGCTGCAGCTAAGATCCAGAGCAGCTGGATAACTAAATACTAAAGTCCAGTGAAGTTCAGAGAAGTCGTATAACAAGCAAACAAACAAAAATACAAAACCTTACTTATCCTTCTTTAGCCTGACATTTCCCAAACTTACTTGAAGATGAAATGGGGAAAAGAATCACGATGAATACGAAACACAATTTAGAAAAGAATGATCTAAAGACTTAGATGAAATGCATTAATTGTTCTCACAGAAAAAGATAGATTATGAGAAATAGGGGCAAACAATTTTAGAGAGATGCTAAACTAAAATAAACAACTGATGGGGATGATCTCCTAGATATATTGAATCATATGAGAAAAATCTAGATACAGAAGAGTGTGTAAAGTGTACTTTCATAATTTTTTTAATTTTTTTTTACTTTCATAATTTTTTAAAATAATAGGGTAGAAAAATATATATGAATATATATATATATATATTCTATTTATATTTGCTCACTCGTGTCTGACTCTTTGCGACCCTGTGGCCTGTAGCCCACCAGACTCCTCTGTCAATGGAATTCTCTAGGCAAGAATACAGGCTTGGGTTGCCTATTCCTTCTCCAGGGGATCTTCCCAACCTAGGGATCTAACCCTGTATATAGAAGTGTATATAGAAATGTATATATATACACACTTCCATAGGCATAAGACATCCCCAGAAATAGAAAAAGGAAGTTAATAATACTGGCTGACCCCTGGGGAAAAAGAGAGGAAAGAGACTTCAATGAACCCTTTCAAGTTTTGAATCATGTAAAAGTATCATGTATTAAAAAGCAAAGCAAAAATATCTTGAAATATTAGGTACCATTCAACGTGGATGGAACCAAAAAGTGACTATGGCTAAGAGTCGCTGCTCCGCTTAAAATACTTCAGCAGCTTTCCTCGCCCCTTGAGATAGAGTCTAGACCTCCAGGAGGCCCTGCGTGGTGTGCCTTATCCCTCCTCCCATTCACATCCGTCTTCTCCACAGCAGCCACGCTGCTCTTCTTGCAGCTTTTCTACCGAGCTGTAGTCTTACTCACCTCTCATGGTTTTTACGTAAGCTAGACATTCCACTTGGAGTACTCTCTCTCCAAATGTTCGTGAAGGAAATCTGTGCTCCTCATAGAAGTTTCTCATTGGGTATATTTGATCCATCCTGTTAGCCACCTCCCACTGTGTCCACTGCCTTGCGGGCCCTCCACAGTGTACACCACGTGGGTTGCTGTCCGTGGTGCTGATAACACAGTTGGGGATGGGGCAGTATGCCCTCGTGTTGTTCGGATGCTATAGTGATGAAACTGAATGTACACATTACAAGCCATTTATTAATGGTGCCCCATTTCATTCTCAGAGTGTCATTTGGATTTTAAGTTATCAAGTCATGCCAGCTCTGAAGAGAATAAAGCACGCTAAAAAAATAATGCATCGTTGCTGCCTTGTGGGCCAAGGTTTTTCATGACCCTTGAGTTGAATGTGTGTGAAAAACAAGCACTCAGAAATAGGAGAACAAAGTAAAGGAACAGGGTTGCTTCAAAGCCCACTGGAAGCAAAGAGGCCTCTGAAAGTAGGGTCTTATCCCTCTTGAGAATTACCTCTGCTCTTAGCTTTCATAGGTAATATCTCTTATCTTTAATCTTTCAGCAGTCACAGAAGTGCTGAATTGCAGTGAAATAAAATCTTGACCCAAGCAAAGTGGAAGTAAGATTTCCCATTGTGGGGACCAGGGTGATACACAAACACATTTTGTATGTCTTTCTTTCTTTGTTTGCAACAGGACTTAGAAGCACCCAGGATCTTTAATTGTGGCATGTAGGATCTAGTTCCCTGACCAGGAATAGAATCTGGGCCCCCTGCATTGGGAGCAGGGAGTCTTAGCCACTGGATTACCAAGGAAGTTCCTGTATGTATGTCTTTCTAATCAACCTATTGGAGGGTAGAGGACACAAACAGAAAGTTAGGGAGCTAAAAGAAGGTACTCCTCTGGGGCTCTATTCCCTCTTCACCCAGTGTCCTGAAGTGGAAGAAGTGTATTTATGGAAATTCTATCACTTTTTAACATTGACATTGCAGACCTAGACAAATGCCTTTTCATAACCAGTTTTTAATCCATTTATTCTTGTTGAATTCTACTTTCTGAATCCTGATTTGGTTACTTTTTTTGAATTTTGTGGGTGTTGCCTTACTAGGCTGGGAAACGTGCATTTTGGAGACTGGTAACTGGAAGTTTTGGTCTCGATCAATGGAGGGATTTTATTTGTGTAGCTGAAGAACTTAATCAGGACTAGGATCCAATCTTCCAGGCATATCATTATCAACCACGGAGTGTGTGCTTTCCTTGTAAATACATGTGGTTCCTGATATGATGCCAGAAATACATTTTAGGACAGGCTTTTCTTTTCCTCCTTGTGCCCAGAACCTATACTTGCCAGGCTATATTTGAGAAGTGAGCTCAGCTGCAGATTTCTAGCTTGTGTGTTGTTGTAGACAGTTCTTGTCCTAACCTCCCCCGGCCATGACAACTATCTGCAGGAAACAGAATGTTTGCCTCAACCTGTGTCTCTAAAGATCTCATTTGTATCACTGTGATTATGTGTGAGGTTTTGCTTTGGGGTTTTTTGTTTGTTTGTTTGTTGCCTCTCATGATTATTTAATGAGCCTAGTATACACACAGAGGTTTTTGAAACTTTGGCAGGGGCAGAGAACCTCTTCTTAAAAGACAACTACTCAAGTCTCAATATAAATGGAGTAAAAACAGAGTTGTTTTTGGTAGAAGAGGGCCTGAGGATCTACTCTCTGACCATCCCTTTCCTTATCTCTGTTCTTGATGCATAACTTATCTTCATGATATTTCTTTTTTGTGTGTAAATTAATTTATTTATTTTAATTGTCTTCATGATAAGGAAGGACTTCTGGTGCCTTGAGGAACCCAGGTTTAAAAACCACTGGTATGGAAGCATAGCACTGCTTCAAAGTTCAAAGACCTGGTCCTATAGGAGTCCTTCCCTTAGCTATTGGACTTTGAGCAAGTCATTCAATACCAGTGGGCCCAGTTTCTCCATGTATACAGTGAATTTCTCAAACTGGATAATTTCTAAAATCCTGAACTCTCATCTTTGATATGGTGAAGATCCCATGACTCTGAAATTTAGGTTCCAAAATTTTATGATTCTCGATTTCTGGAAGTCTTCAGCTTAAGATTCTCTGAGAAGGATTGTGTACTTTAATGATATTTCATAGTAACTATTATATCTTTTAAAAATAGGCTTTGAGTGTTAGCTTTTTTTTTTTTTTAAGAAAGAGTAGTTAGAAAATGTCTTCATGGAGTAAAGGATTGAGTAATACAAAAATCTGTAGGAAAAACATTCCTAAAAAAAGATGAGTGTATGCCAAGGCCCTGTGGTGGGGAATGAGCTTGGCACGTTCAGGGAACAAGTAAGCAGACCAGCAGGGCTGGAATGTAGTAAACACAGGAGAGGGTGGTAAGAGGTGAGGTGGAAAGATTGGCTGGGGTCCTCTCAGGCAGCGTACCGAGTTTGGATTTCATTCGAAGTGCAATGGGAAGTCATCGGGGAGATACAAGCAAATGGTGACATAACCTGACTTTAAAAAACAATTTTTTATTTACAAAAAAAGTTTTGATTTATAAAGAGACCAGGCAGAAAGCTGAAGCAGCATTCCAGATGAGAGGTAACTGTGACATGGGTCCAGGAAGCATCAGAGGAGGTGGCAAAAGGTGGTTAGATGTGAAATACATTTGATGGTGGAACTCTCAGGACTCGATGACTGATGGGATGATACTGTGGACCTAAGAAACAAAGAGCAAATTCTAATACGAGCCTTAAAGGTCGTGAGTACGATGCTCAGAATTGTTGATGTTGGTCTGCTATTGGGCTGCTTCTCACGTGGGCAACTTTGGGGAGAGCCTGCTCTAGGGTAAAGCAGAGCAAGGGTGTATTTATTTAACAATTGCTCAAGATTCTTCTGAACCACACAAGTCAGGCCAGCTTGTACAGAGGTAAACACGTGTCAGTAGGATATATGCAAATGGTGTATGGAGCCAAAAGTGGGGTTGTGAGCGGTTTTCTTTTTCATGCACTTTTAAATTTTTCTAAGCTGTTTTTAACAGGCAAATATAAATCCTTTTAAGACAAAAAGTAAATCTAATCCATCACTACTGGAGAGAGATGTAGTTTGAGGGATTCGAGGAGACGGTGTGTTTGTTTCTCTTGCCACCGGCAATGTCTTGCTTCTTAAAAAAAACCTTCTTTAAGATTTCTTTATTTATTTGGCGGTGTCAGGTCTTCGCTGTGGCATGTGGGGTCTTCCTCGTATCGCGTGGGATCTTCTGTTGCGGCACACGGGCTCCAGAGTGCACGGGCTCAGTAGTTGCTACGAGCAGGTTTAGTTGCTCCGCGACATGTGGGATCTAAGTTCCCCGACCAGGGATGGAACTTGTGTCCCCTGTGTTGCAAGGCAGATTCTTAATCACTGGACCACCAGGGAAGTCCCTGCTGTCTTTTAAAATTCCCAGTTCTCAGCTCTTAACTACAGTGTTTGATCATTTGCCTCCTGACACGTGTCCCATGTTGGTTGCCCATCCTTTCCTCCCAGCTGTCCCTTGGGTTTGGTTTTCATTGGCACCTGGCCTGTACCCGAGGGGCCCCTGGCTTTGGCACCCTGACCTCCACCTGCTCAGAGCAAGGAACACCCTGCTCAGGCAGTAACTGTGATCTGACTGCCTGATTGGCTCATTTGTCTAATGGTAACACATTGTTGGGATGCTAGGCTTGCTATTTCCCCAAAATGTTTTGAGGTTTCCTCCTGACAACTGTGCTCATAGCAGTCCTGGTGAAAACAACAAAATGAACAGGAGCCTCACGGGCCACACACCTCTACACGGTGCAGGGAAACATTTGGTTTCCCATAGCTGTCAACACGATTATACCCACAGAGAAAGAAAATGAAAGGCGAGGCTGAGACAGCTCAATTGGGCTTGGAGGGTGGGCGCGAAGGCTTAGAACCTTCACGCCTGGGTAGAAGGATGCCAAGACCTCTCTGGCTGGGCCGGGGCAGAGCAGCCGTGGAGATACACCGGTGAGAGCTAGCTGCAAGGTCGGCAATGCACGGGTGTTTAGCCAAAGCCCTGCCAACCCTGCAGAGTGTGATGTTAAAGCCCCAGGGAGGAGATTAAGGGGCTATGAGGTCTCCAATGCTGGCGATCCCAAGAGGATGACCCTTCATCCCAGAATGGGTGACAATGGCTTCCAAGCCACACTTGCGGTTCTTTTCCTCTCTGGGGACTCATAGGAAAGAACCGTACCAAACAATGCATGATTTTAGAGTAGGGCAAGATTAACTTTTCTGGAGGCTCCTTTGGACCATTGATTGCTCAGTGGGAAGGAGGGATTTTCCCTTTGGGGGAGGGACCAGAGTTTCAGAGGGAGCGTTTTTCATCTAGTTCCTACCCCCACCTCCCACACATTCTAATTTTGCCATCACAGGGGAAAGTGGGCTCCACCGCCAGCAACAGCTAGTATTATTGATGGAAGTGCCTTAGTCATTCATTCAGTAACTCTGTGCCAGGCACAGGCTGCAGGAGGACCAAGACCCGACACACAGGCTCTGAGCCTCTGGGGTTTAATTTCGACTCTGTGACAAAGACTAGGTGAACACTACAACTGAGGTTTCGTGTCACTAAGTCTTCCCTCTTCTTCTGAGGTTCCTATTTTAAAGGCAGAGAGGAAATAATGCCCACACTGATTGAGTTCCTCCCTCCAACGTGCCAGACATCACGCTGCTGTACCCACCTCATCTCATGTGATGCAAAGGTGGTTAAGGAGTGGATATTCACCTGACTTTTACAGAGGAAAAAGCGAAGCCTCAGGGAAGGGAATGAACTCACTCGGGTCACACAGCGAGTACATGGCAGAGCGGGACGCTGGCTCGGGTGTCTCCGATGCTACAGCACGTGGATGAGGGCCTTGTGACTGATGCAGACTGGCTGCATCCATATTACTTGGGCATTTGTTGGAAAGGCACCTGCTGAATCATGACTTGAGCTTTTAATAAGGATCGAGGTGATTCATTTACACATTAAAATTTGAGAAGCACTGAACCGGGAAACTCACACACAAAAACACTCTCAAACATAGTACACTCTTGGGAAATCAGAAAGATTTATCATGTTTCCCCCATTCTGTTTTCCTCAGTTTCTCAAATGCTACAATACAGCTTTTAAAGAAAGTCCCTGCCCCACCCAGAGTGAGAAAACCTTGCATTTAAGTGGTAAAAATTCCCAGGTGGCCTTTGTGTACTGAGGCTGATTCTCCGCACCCCACCCCACGTGCTACTCAGGATGGATCAGACAGTGGGGGAGGGGGGTTTTTATTTACCAATCAGAGAGGCTAAGATTGAGTGCCCCAGTTTCTCAAAGGGTGGCTAGAGGACGCGGACCTTGTTTCGGGAAATAATTGGCACCAGTTGTAACAGAACTGGTCAAAGTCCACGAATCGCTTTCTCACGTCTCAGATGAGCTAGTGCAAGCCTGCTGCCTGGAAGACTGACAACCACCCAGCTCAACTTTGGGGTTTGTGTGTGTTAGTCACTCAGTCGTATCCGACCCTTTGTGACCCCATGGGCTGTAGCCCACCAGGCTCCTCTGTCCATGGAATTTTCCAAGCAAGAATACTGGAGTGGGTAGCCATTCCCTTCTCCAGGGAATCTTCCTGACCCAGGGATCAAACCTGGGTTTCCTGCATTACAGGTGGATTCTTTATTGTCGTTTTTAAAGACCCTAATAATCAATCCAGAATTCATTGATTTGAGGCTACTCATGGATGTCTAAACCCTACAACCTAACACGAAGTCAGAGTTACTGCTGAGTCATATAGCAGTGCTTTTGTGCAAGTTATTAATAGAAAAAGTGTCCCCTCCAGATAGATTCGACCCCAAACCATGTTGACTTAGCGAGGGGAATGAGGGTCGATTTAGGCTCCCCATTGCCTCTTTGGCACAGAGCCCTTGTGCAGTGAATACCCTGCACAACCACACGTGGTAGCCCCTCAGGAAATAGTTATTTAATATCAGTTATGAAGTTGTATTGTCAGCTCTACAAGCACAGAGATGACATCTGTCTTGCTCGCTGTATCCAAGCATCTAGTTCGGTGCCTGACTCAGAGTTGGTGCTTAATTAAATACATGCTGGACAGATGGATGAATGAGGAAGGAAAATAGAGTTAGTGACTCACCAAGCTCAGATGTGCAAAGTCAATGGCCTTGGGGAGCATGAGGCAAGGAATAGTCATGAGATTATCTCTGTCACCTGCAATTTTCCATGCACAGGTTGAAGGCCCAAATACTGCATCAGAAGGCGCTACTGCAAGTGGACCTATGGTATTCTGCCTTTGCAAAAGGTAAAGGGGCCCTTTCTGAAATTGTTGCATGAGGGCTTTTATTAACAAATAGTCTTGTTCAGTGGCTAAGTCACATCGGACTCTTTGGGACCCCCAGTGTGCCAGGCTCCTCTGTCCCCCACTGTCTCTCAGTTTGCTTAAATTCATGTCCATTGAGTTGGTGATGCTATCTAACCATCCATCATCTGTTGTTTTTTTCTTCTTTAGCCTTCCATCTTTCCCAGCATTGGGGTCTTTTCCAATGAGTCGACTCTTCATATCAGGTGCGCACAAAGTACTGGAGTTTCAGCTTCAATACCAGTCCTTCCAATGAATATTCAGGGTTGATTTCTTTTAGGATTGACTGGTTTGATTTCCCTGCGATCCAAGGGACTCAGGAGTCTTCTCCAGTAAAGTACGTATTAGTCCTTGGCAACTAAGGCATGAGACTAAACAATTCTGATTCTCATGGCCTAAAAATTCTCATGATAAATTTTTTTGGGGGGGTGGGTTGAAAAGAGATCCAAGAATTCAGGAAAGAACCAGTAGAATTAGGTCTTCTAAGGTCCTGTTTCTTAAATCTCTTCTCTAGGTCTAAGAAAATCAGTTAAAAACAAAAATGCAAAAAAAAAAAAAAAAAAAAAGATGCCTTGTATGGAAACTAGCAGCTACATGACTAGTGCATGAGAAAAAGATAGAGTCCCACCAGCAAACATTTCTGGCTAGCCTTATAGGGTCGGGGTTGGGAAACAAAGAACATGAATGTGTTCTGACCGAGCACGTCCACAAATAGAGCTCCGGATATTCAAGCCCTCAGTGCTCCAGATGCTTGGCCAGTGTTTCCCAAAGCATCTTCCATCAAATTCTGATCCTGTGGGTTGCTTCTTGGGAATAGGTACCATTGTCAAAAGAACAACCTTCTTCAGAATATTTCCAATGAATATTCAACTATTTGGCATTCCTGCCCATTTCCTTTGTTTAGCCTAGCATTTTCCAAACTCACTTGACCACAGACAACCCACCTTTCCACTAGACACACCTTTCACACATCTGTGACCAATCACAGGGCTTCCCTGATGGCTCAGCAGGTAAAGAATCTGCCTGAAATGCAGGAGACACAGGAGACATGGGTTCAATTCCTGGGTCAGGAAGATACCTTGGAGAAGGAAACTGGTAACCCACTCCAGTATTCTTGCCTGAAAAACCAATCCCATGGACAAAGGAGCTTGGTAGGATACAGTCCAAAGGGTTGCAAAGAGTCGGACATGACTGAGCAACTAACCACCATCACTAGTCAGCAAGGTTAGTCAGTTACATAGAACATGCTTCTGTGGCAAATCTAGGGAATAAGCTTATTTTCCCCTGGGCTCAAGAGAGGGAGGTGTCCTGTTCAAGGGCCTCCAGACTGGGTTTCCATTTCCCTTTGAGGATGTCAGTCCCTGGAAATCTGGGCTCCAATGTTTTGACAGCACATCTCACATGAGTTTTGCTTGTGAGGACCCAGCATGATGTGATGGTGATCAGCATCACATTTTATTTTTTTAAATTAATTAATTAATTTCAATTGGGGGCTAAGTACTTTACAATATTGTGGTGGTTTTGGCCATACATTGACATGAATCAGCCATGAGTGTACATGTGTTCCCCCATCCCAAACCCCCCTCCCACCTCCCTCCGCATCCCATCCCTCTGGGTTGTCCCAGTGCACCGGCTTTGAGTGCCCTGTTTCATGCTTCGAACTTGGACTGGGCATCTATTTCGCAAATGGTTATATACATGTTTCAATGCTATTCTCTCAAATCATCCCACCCTCGCCTTCTCCCACAGAGTCCAAAAGTCTGTTCTTTATATCTGTGTCTCTTTTGCTGTCTCGTATATAGGGTCATCATTACCATCTTTCCAAATTTAATATATATATGCATTGATATACTGTATTGGTATTTTTCTTTCTGACTTACTTCACTCTGTATAATAGGCTCCAGTTTCATCCACCTCATTAGAACTGATTCAAATGCATTCTTTTTAAATATCTGAGTAATATTCCATTCTGTGTATGTTCCACAACTTTCTTATCCACTCATCTTATGATGGACATCTAGGTTGCTTCCATGCTCTAGCTATTGTAAATGGTGCTGTGAGCACCGCATTTTAACAGAGAGACAGAGGGGACTTCTTTGGTGGTGCAGTGGATAGGAATCCACCTGCCAGTGCAGGGGGTGTGGATTCCATCTCTGGTCCAGTTAGCTTTCACGTGCTGTGGAGAAACAAATCCCAGGAACCACAACTATGGAGCCCGTTTGCCTTAGAGCCCATCCTCCCCAAGAAGAGAAGTCATCACAGAGAGGAGCCCCCGCCAAACAACTAAAACCCAGTGCAGCCAAAAGTAAATAGGTACATAGAATAAAAAAGAGAAACATAGGAAACCAACCAGAGCCACCTGCCATTCTCCCACTCCCAAACCAAAAGTGATCGCGTTCTTTAAACTCTTCGCCACCAGGGTGTCAGGACCTGGGCAGCCTGGGGTCCTGCTCGAATCACAGGAGGAGCAGGCACCTCCTTGTTGATGGAGGGCAGCATCTCGTTTTGCTTCCCAAGCAAGTGCCCCTGCCAGGGCTGCCCTGCTTCCTTGAGATCTTCTGAGGTGGAGCAGAAGGCGAGGGTAGCTGAGATGGAGATTGACCCAGGCTGCCAGAGCAGGCTGAGCTGTGTTCACATTCCCAGTGAGCGGGATGCCAAACAGAGCCCCACCCCCATCCCAACTCCCCAGTCTCCCTCCAGTCTCCTTCCCGCCTCCCCCACCCAGGTCCATCCCAGGAAGCGCTGTCACTCCCAAGCTGACCTCTCCTCTGGGGTCACCAGACCTTCGGGGAGGACTCCGGGCAGTGACAGCTGTCTGCGGTTCACAGGGCCCTGTCCACCATCCCTCTTGCTCTCGTGGCAGCGGCCGCTCTGACTGCCGGAGAGGGCAGAGGGCTTCGCCACCTCGCCAGACCTCCTGCAGGTCTGATACCCTTTACTGCGATTACCTCCCTCCTGCGATTTAATGAGGCTGGAATCAGAGAAAACCTGAAACTGACACAGGGTCTGTGTTTCCCAGAACCCACCACCTGCCTCCTTTCTCAGGGAGCATCCTTCCTGTCTCTCTCCTTTGAAACATTTTTTAAAGTTAATCAAAGTAATACATGTACATAGTTTTAAAAGTGAAGAAGAACCAATAAGGCTTATATTTTAAACTAGTCCCACTTGCTGACCCTGGTCTTTTCCCTAGAGGAAGCCACCTTCAACCCTTTCAGCTGTGTCTTGATTTTTCAGCTATAGGCAACTTCTAATTGACTTCCACTAGAGAAAATGAAGATTTAGCTCTCAGAAAATAAAGACTTAACTTTGCTACACACACACACACTCACTCTCTCTCTCTCTCATACTTCCTCTCTATTCATCCTCCCAATCTCATAGATTCTACTGAAATCAATCTTCAGTGCTTACTGTCCTCGGCTTCATATAAATGTTGTTTGCCACAACCACCCAATATACTATGATGACATTTTTGTACAATTTTATATTTCTCAGAATTAGTAATTTTTCTGGTTGCTTAGTTTTCTGTGTAGCTAACTATATCTCCAAATTCTACATCATAACTCTAAGATTCTTGTTACTATAATGGAAACCTCAGTTCAGTTCAGTTGCTCAGTTGTGTCCGACTCTTTTCGACCCCATGAACCGCAGCACGCCAGGCCTCCCTGTCCATCACCAACTCCCGGAGTCTACCCAAACCCATGTCCATTGAGTCGGTGATGCCATCCAGCCATCTCATCCTCTGTCGTCCCCTTCTCCTCCTGCCCCCACTCCTTCCCAGCATCAGAGTCTTTTCCACTGAGTCAATTCTTCACATGAGGTGGCGAAAGTATTGGAGTTGCAGCTTCAACATCAGTCCTTCCAATGAACACCCAGGACTGATCTTTAGGATGGACTGGTTGGATCTCCTTGCAGTCCAAGGACTCTCAAGAGTCTTCTCCAACACCACAGTTCTAAAGTGTCAGTTCTTCAACGCTCAGCCTTTTTCACTGTCCAACTCTCACATCCATACATGACTGCTGGAAAAACCATAGCCTTGACTAGACGGACCTTTGTTGGAAAGTAATGTCTCTGCTTTTCAATACGCTATCCAGGTTGGCCATAACTTTCCTTCCAAGGAGTAAGCATCTTTTGATTTCATGGCTGCAATCACCATCTATAGTGATTTTGGAGACCAAAAAAATTAAGTCTGACACTGTTTCCACTGTGTCCCCATCTATTTCCCATGAGGTGATGGGACCAGATGCCATGATCTTAGTTTTCTTAGCGTTGAACCTTAAGCCAACTTTTTCACTCTCCTCTTTCACTTTCAGCAAGAGGATTTTTAGTTTCTTTTCACTTTCTGCCATAAGGGTGGTGTTGTCTGCATATCTGAGGTTATTGATCTTTCTCCTGGCAATCTTGATTCCAGTTTGTGCTTCTTCCAGCCCAGCGTTCCTCATGATGTACTCTCCATATAAGTTAAATAAGCAGGGTGACAATACACAGCCTTGACATACTCCTTTTCCTATTTGCAACCAGTCTGTTTTTCCATGTCCAGTTCTAACTGTTGCTTCCTGACTTTCATACAGGTTTCTCAAGAGGCAGGTCAGGTGGTCTGGTATTCCCATCTCTTTAAGAATTTTCCACAGTTTATTGTGATCCACGCAGTTAAAGGCTTTGGCATAGTCAGTGAAGCAGAAGTAGATGTTTTTCTGTAACTCTCTTGCTTTTTCGATAGTCCAGCAGATGTTGGCAATTTGATCTCTGGTTTCTCTGCCTTTTCTAAAACCAGCTTGAACATTTGGAAGTTCACAGTTCATGTATTGCTGAAGCCTGGCTTGGAGAATTTTGAGCATTACTAGTGTGTGAGATGAGTGCAATTGTGCAGTAGTTTGAGCTTTCTTTGGCATTGCCTTTCTTTGGGATAGGAATGGAAACCTCAGGAACCTATAAATTCCACATTTTGCTTTGAACCCTCTACCCTGGGCCCAGTCAAGGCTGATTGCTGTGCTGGGCCTGAGGTCTATCTGTGAGCCAGGGCACACCAGCAGCTGGGGTCTTCTGAGATAAGCTTTGCCTTTCTCCTATGTTGTCACATCTGTTCTTCCCTGGATTCTCTGCTTTCCACTTTCTTGGTTTACCCCCTCATTTTGATGAGACACATCTTCTAGTAGCTTTCTGACAAAGGGTGCATGAGAGGAAAATTTGGTGAGACCTAGCATGTCTGAAATACATTTTGTCCACGTTAGGCTTAATGGATAAAATGGTTAATAAATTCAGGGCTGGGAATTATTATTCCTTCAGGATTATGAAGGTTCTGTACCATGTCTTATAATTTTCAGTGGTAATGTTAAAAGTTTCAGTGCCTGATCCCTGATCCTTTTTGGACGACATTCTGTCTTCTGAAGTTTTCAGTAGGCTTCTGTGCTAGGCATTCTGAAGGCTCTTTAAATCTGGGAGCCTGGGAAAGTGCCATGTATAGGTTTTTTTTTTTTTAATAATAATTCCCTCTCCTCTATTCTCTGTTCTTTTAGTCTAGATCTCTTGTTTTCAGATATTAAACTTCTTGGATTGTGGTAGACAGAATAATCCTCTCCAACCCAACCCCCGGAACCTGTGAATGTGCTGTCTCACATGGCAGAAGGGACTTTGCCAAGGTAATTAAGTTGGGACCTTGAAACAGGGAGAATACCCAGGATTAATCAGGTGGGTCCAATGTAATCACAAGAGTCCTTATAAGAGGGAGGCAGAAGTGGGGGTCAAGTTAGAAAGTGGAGATGTGGAAATGCAAGCGGAGGTTGGCATGATGTGCTTTAAAGATGAAGGCAGGGGACCTCCTGTACGGTACGGGGAACTGTGCTTGATGCTATGAGGCAGTCTGGCTGGGAGGGAAGTGTGGGGGAGAATGGATACATACATCTGTATGGCTGAACCCCTTTGTGATCCGCCTGAAACTATCATGGCATTGTTAGTTGGCTATACTCCAAAATAAAATGAAAAGTTTAAAACAAAGATGAAGGAAAGGGCCAGGAGTTAAGGAATGTGGGGGCCTCTAGAAGCTGTGTTCTTATTGTCTCCAATAAGAACACAGCCCTGCAGGTACCATGATTTTAGCCAGGTGAGAACCGTTTCAGACTTACGCCCTCCAGAACTGTAAGAGAATAAATGTGTATTGTTTTCAGCCACTAACTTTGCAGTGGTTTGTTACAGCAGCCACAGGAATCCCATAAAAAGGACTGAAGAGCATCTACTACATGCCCAGGCATCACCCAAGAGTTTACGTTCTTTAACTTCTTCGTGGAAACTCTCCTGAGCCTTCACAACAGAATGGATCCTACACTGCAAACTCTCCCTCTTGTGTTCGTCATCATTCTGATTGAATAGTGATGGCTGTGATTACTCCTAAGTTTCTCTACGCACTAGAATAAGGGCACCATGAGGGTCGGGATCATGGGTCTGTTCATTTCCTTCCCCACTTTGTCCCACTGTTGTTATTGTTCAGTCACTAAGTCGTGTCTGACTCTTTGCGACCCCATGGACTGCAGCATGCCAGGCTCCCCTGTCTTCCACTATCTCCCAGAGTCTGCTCACATTAATTCCACTGAGTCAGTGATGCCATCCAACCATCTCATCCTCTGCTGCCCCCTTCTCCTTTAGCCTTCAATCATAATAAATTCGTGCTGGGTGAATGACTAAATGAATCAAATGAATTCTACTCAGCAGTCCTCCCAGCAGCCCCGTGAAGCAGGAGCCATTGTCCATTTCACAGATGAGAAACCGAAACACAAGTGAGCGCCGACCCGTCACTTTGCCCAGGACGCACGGATCAGAAGGTGCAGGGCCCGGATCTGAACCCAGCACCACCTGTGCCCAGCAGCCCATCTGTGCAGCCTCTAGGCTAAAAACGTCCCAACTGACGGTCTGCCTCTGCCCCTCCAAGTGTCCCTAGCCCTAGCTGACTTCTGCCCAGCAAACTAACACTCCAGGGGAAGGAGCATCTTAATTAGGCTAGCCTGCAGCTGTTAGGGGAGCTGCCTGGTCCGCAGTGGAGGCGGAGGTTTCAATGATGAATCCCCGGCTTAGCTGGGCTGAGGGCGAAAAGCAACAGGATTTGTCAAGTTGCTCTGGGATCCTCGTGAATGGGCAGCGTTCCAGAACCACAGTGTCATCATTGTTATTATTGTTTTTTTTTTTAATCTAATCTGTTCTTGAGAACAACCATTTTGAAATTGGGCAAAAATACAGCCTAATATATTTAAACATATATATTTTTATTTTTATATAATTTAAAAATAAACGCATTGATGTACATTTTCCAAGTGCCTGCCTGCTGAATTCCTAATGTAATACAACATGACTCAGAGCTAAATTTAAAGAGAGAAGCACATATGTTTAAAGCAGGCACCAACTTTCAATCTGAGGAGAAACAGAGTCAAAAGTATTTTTTTTAGCGTGTGAACGGACTGAGTGCAAAGTGAATTATCTCCAAGCCATCTGGGAAGTCTGGTGTTTTTCAGTGCCTTCACAGCTCTAATTTTAAGCCGTTATTTGGCCTTTAAATAACAATATCTTTTCTTTCCATTGGAATTTGCACCAGATTCCGCATTTATTGCGCTATCGACTCCAAAAAGAGACCTATCTTTTTGAGAGCGAAAAGAGCAAAAGTTATTGAACGTATTACTCTGCATATTGGCTCTGGGAAAAAAACAGCAGTCTGATATTTTGCAAATGAAGTTTGACATATTCTGGGATGGCATATTGCACTCACCACAAACAGGCTGCTTGTGCCCGGAGGAGAAAGCTTAATTAAAGCCCCCTTAACAGCATGCAACTCCAGGAAAAACGACTCCAAGTGCCCTGTGAGTGACCTTAAGTCGTTCCACGGGGTTCCCATTCATGAACGGTCTTGATTTTTACCTAGAAGACAGTACAATGTGATTATAGAACTGCAGCTCTAAGAGGGTTCTGGTCTATGCTACCAGCCTGTGCTGGGGTCCCCTACACAGACTCCAGGTAATATCCTTAGTCCCTGAGCTTGCTGCCTTCCCAGTTGCAGGAAGTGCTTTGCATTATTAGGTTGAAACCTTCCTCCCTACAACTGGTTCTCATTATTGCCCCTAGATTATGCAGGAGTCTTCCCCATGGTTGACACAAAGGTGAGCTGAAGGTCACCATCACGACCTTCCACCGGCTCTCATCCGCTCTACTCTAAATGAAGCATGCCCAGCTCCTCTAAGGAAAAGATGAGATGACTTGGGCAGGTTCAGTAATAAAGATCACAATTTTTAGGAACCTGTCTATAAAGGAGAGGACAAAGAGACTAAGGAGAAGATGTCTTGAAGTTCTATGAAACCAAATTTGGCCAACAATTTATTTTGTTTGAATCCCAAACCTTCTATTTCTTCCACAGCCTCTATGTACGGTCTCTTCAGAGGTATGGACTTGGCTGAAAACCAAATCCTTGTTATTACAGAGGTTCTCAATTTGTTCTTCAGTCACTAGGTCATGTGTGATTCTTTGAGACCCCACGGATTGCAGGACTCCAGGCTCCCTATCCACTGTCTACCAGAGTTTGCTCAGATTCATGTCCACTGAGTCGGTGATGCCATCCAACCATCTCATCTTCTGCTACCCTCTTCTACTTTTGCCTTCAACCTTTCCCAGCATCAGGGTCTTTTCCAGTGAGTCAGCTCCTTGCATCAGGTGGCCAGAGTATTGAGCTTCAGCTTTAGCAACAGTTCTTCCAATGAATATTCAGGATTGACTTCCTTTAGGATTGACTGGTTTGATCTCCTTGCTGTCCAAGGGACCCTCAAGAGTCAAAAGACCCCTAACATCTTTTATTTCTATGGTTCCCTCTCATCTTCCACAAGAAAACAAACTTGTCAGAATTAAGGTGGGGTGATGGAGATGACTAAAACAAAGACTTGATGGGATGTATCAGCCTGTCACTGATGTGTGGTCCAAGGTCTACTTCATTCCATAACAGAAGTTTGCATGAAAGATCCCTTGTGATCTTCAGTTCAGTTGCTCATTCGTGTCCAACTCTTTGTGACCCCATGGACTGCAGCACGCCAGGCCTCCCTGTCCATCACCAACTCCTTGAGCTTGCTCAAACTCAAGTCCATTGAGTCGGTGATGCCATCCAACCATCTCATCCTCTGTCATCCCCTTCTCCTCCCGTCTTCAGTCTTTCTCATCATCAGGGTCTCTTCAAATGAGTCAGCTCTTGTCATCAGGTGGCCAAAGTACTGG
Organism: Antilocapra americana; assembly: GCA_007570785.1. Taxonomy (NCBI): domain Eukaryota; kingdom Metazoa; phylum Chordata; class Mammalia; order Artiodactyla; family Antilocapridae; genus Antilocapra; species Antilocapra americana. The sequence continues at coordinate 8,069,259 of ML660779.1, read as the reverse complement.
AGTTTCAGCTTTAATATCAGTCCTTCCAGTGAATATTCTGGACTGATTTCCTTTAGGATGGACTTGTTGGATGTGATCTTACCACCTATGAATTCTCCTTTGCCTTCTCTTCTGCAGGAATGTATTTTTAACAGATATCTTCCCAACTCAGTCCCTTGCCTCATACAGGTTACCACTCAAAGATCTCTGTATCAAACTAACCTATCAGAATGACAGCCTCCTCATCACTCTGTCCCTTCATCCTGCTTTGTATTCCTTAACAGTCCTCACTACATGAAATATTACAGATATAGCTATTTTTTTTTTGCCACCTACTTCCCTTTACTAGAATGTAGGCTCTGCAAGGTAGGGACTTTATCTCACCATGTAACATGTTGAATCCCCTGGGCTTATAATATTTGATTAATAAATATTTATTGAATAAATGTTTGAGGATCAATATGTAGATATTGGTCCATGGATATCAAACCCAGAATATCCTTCAGCCACACTTTAGAAGGACTGGATTAACCTGAATGCTACATCCTTAGGAGCCCTTTTTGCCTCCCAGATAAAGTGACTCTCCCTTCCATAAGTTCTTCTCAAACTCAGGGGTCACCATGCATATGGCCTCGATCTTATAACAGTTTAGATTTTAGTTGACTTGCATTTATATCTTCCCTGTTGGGAGCAATTCCTGGAGAGCAGTCTCTTGAGCCAGATGCCAGCCATTGCCCAGAAAATACAAGGTATAAAAAAGAATGGCATCCTCTTCCTTCCTCTGTTTTGGGGAAGGTTTGGGGGATATTTTGGTGATGGGAGCTAGTCATGATGAAAACTCATCATATCTAGTACAATCTGGGATGCTGGTTAACAGTTTGGAAGAGGTATAGTATGGAGACTATCTCAAAGAACTTTTACTCTGTGCTCACTTATGTCCACTATAATGCCAAGTATCATTCAATAATTAATTTGAAAAACCCTTTTAAAATGCAACAGTGAAAAGACAGAGTTGAAAATGGACAAAGATCTGAATAGACACTTGTCCAAAGAAGATATACAAATGGCCAATAAGCCTAAGAAAAGATGCTCAACATCATTAGTCATCAGAGAAATGCAAATCAAAACTACAATGAGATTTCAGTTCATACCTACTAGGATGGCTATTATCAAAAAGGCAGACAATAAAAAGCATTGATGAAGATGTGGAGAAATTATAACCCTCACACATTGTTGCTGGGAATGTAAAATGTTGCAGCTGCTATGGAAAACTTTGGCAGTTTCTCAAAAAATAAGAAAGAGTTAACATTTGACCCAGCAAGAAAAAGCAAGAGAGTTCTAGAAAAACATCTACTTCTACTTTATTGACTATGCCAAAACCTTTGACTGTGTGGATCACAACAAACCGGGGAAAATTATTCAAGAGATGAGAATACCAGACCAAGAACTTACCTGCCTCCTGAATCACACATGGAACAGCAGACTGGTTCCAAATTGGGAAAGGAGTATGTCAACACTGTGTATTGTCACCCTGCTTATTTAACTTATATGCAGAATATATCATGCAAAATGTTGGGCTGGATGAAGCACAAGCTGGAATCAAGATTGCCAGGAGAAATATCAATATCAATAACCTCAGATAAGCAGATGACACTCCCTCATGGCAGAAAGTGAAGAACTAAATAGCCTCTGGATGAAAGTGAAAGAAAAGAGTGAAAAAGTTGGCTTAAAACTCAACATTCAGAAACTAAGATCATGGCATCTGGTCCCATCACTTCATGGCAAATAGATGAGGAAACAATGGAAACAGTGACAGACTTTATTGTTTTGGGTTCCAAAATCACTGCAGATGGTGACTGCAGCCATGAAATGAAAACACATTTGCTCTTTGAAAGAAAAGCTATGACCAACCTAGGCAGCATATTCAAAAGCAGAGACATTACTTTGCCAACAAAGGTCTGCCTGGTCAAGATTATGGTTCTTCCAGTAGTCGTGTATGGATGTGAGAGTTGGACTATAAAGAAAGCTGAGTGCCGAAGGGTTGATGCTTTTGAACTATGGTGTTGGAGAAGACTCTTCAGAGTCCCTTGGACATCAAGGAGATCCAACCAGTCAATCCTAAAGGAAATCAATCCTGAATATTCATTGGAAGGACTGATGCTTAAGCTGAAATTCCGATACTTTGGCCATCTGATGGGAAAAACTGACTCACTGGAAAAGACCCTGATGCTGGGAAAGATTGAAGGCAGGAGGAGAAGGGGACGTCAGAGGATGAGATGGTTGGATGGCATCACCAATTCGATGGACATGAGTTTGAGTAAACTCCAGGAGTTGGTGATGGACAGGGAGGCCTGGCGTGCTGAAGTCCATGGGCTCACAGAGAGTCAGACACAACTGAGCAACTGAACTGAACTTGACCCAGCAATTCCATTCCTAGATCAATATCCAACAGTACTGAAGACATATTTCGATACGATCACTTATACACATATGTTTGCAGCAACATTATTCATTATAGCCAAAAAAAATGGGAACAACCCTAATGTCCATCAACTGTTGAATGGAAAACAAACATGGTGTGCCCTTTTCTTTCGGCCATAAAAGAATGAACTACTGATGCACGCTTCAATGGGCTTCCCAGGTGACACGGTGGTAAAGAATCTACCTACCAATGCATGAGACATAAGAGCTGGGGGTTCAATCCCTGGGTCCGGAAAATCCCCTGGAGGAGGAGATGGTAACCCACCCCAGTATTTTTGCCTGGGAAATCCCATGGACAGAGGAGTCTGGCGGGCTACTGTCCATGGCGTTGCAAAGAGACAGACAGTACCGAGCGACTAAGCACAAGCACGGTACAACATAAGCAAGTCTTGAAAACACTAAGCTGAGTGAAAGAAGCCAGACACGAAAGACCAGATATCACATGATTCCACAAATATGAAGTTTTCAGAGCAGGTAAATCCCATTGAGACAGAAAGTAATTAGTCTTCCAGGGACTAAGAGGAGCGAAAAATGTTCTGGAATTAGATAGCAGTGATGGTTGTACAACTTTGTGAATATGCTCAAAACACTTTTTAAAGGTGAATTTTAAAGCATGTGAATTATATTTCAATGACGCTGTCATTTAAAAAAAAGAAAGGTTTCCTCGCCTTTCAGTAATTGAACACTCAGCAAAAGTGGTTACTATAGTTAGCTCTTGCATATTCAAATCGATTATGAAAAAAAAAAACCCTGAAAACTCACCTGGAAATAAAGCAGTTGAATAGTCAATTATCATTTAGACAGCCTTCAACTCACATAAGATAACGTAAGACAACATAACATCAGATAACATAAGACATCACTTTGAGTGGGGAGAAAAGAGAAGTCTCTTTTCTTGGGGAAATTACACAGAAGGAATAAAGTGACTGTTGGCCACACCAGGCTGTCTTGTTCTCCCCAGCAGTGACCGTCACAGTGGACAGTGTGATGGCTGCTTCTGGGGCCAAGAAGCCACTTAGATCGTTTATTTCTACCAGGCTGTCACCAGAACCAGCAAATGCTTAAAAAAAATGAAAAGACCTAGAATCTGAAAACCTCAAGGCATGTTCAACACACACATAATATCCTTAAAAAAACCTTTATTTTCATTACAGAAAATATCAAATAGTAGAGTGAAACACACAAACTCATCACCAGCTTCAATAATTATTAGGTGACTATCAATCTTCTCTCACCCTTCCCCCCACCTACTTCTGTCCCCCAATATTATTGAGAAGCGAAGCTCATAAATTATATCATCATCCCCAGAAATGTCTCAGTATGACCCTTTCAAAAAACCCACAGAATATATTCATATTTCCTTTGCTGTCTTACAAACATTTAAAAGAACAGTTTGCATAATGTCCTTTTTAATTGTTATCTCATTCTCCATGGATACATGAGGACATGAATAGCAATCACTACTATTCACAGGAGCAGCTATTGTGTGCCAGACAGGTTGCTGGGGCTTCCTATGCATCAACGTGATTCTTGCATCAGTCACAAGGGACACCGCCTAGGTTCCATCCCCCAGCTCAGGGAGGTGAATGAACCCAAAAGAAGGTCAAGCTGGCTGACCTGTCCTCTGTCTCCCACTCATGGCTCTCTCTCGCCTGCCTCTCTTTTAGGGCTCTGCTGGCCAATACTATAACCACTGGGCTCTGTCGCTCAGTCTTGTCCGACCCTCTGCAACCCCATGAACTGTGGCCCGCCAGGTTCCTCTATCCATGAAATTTTCCAGACAAGAACATTGGAGTGGGTTGCCATTTCCTCCTCTAGGGAATCTTCCTGGTCCAGGGATCGAACCCACGTCTCCTGCATTACAGATGGGTTCTTTACCACTGAGCCACAAGGAAAGCCTCTAGTATAGCCACTAGCTGCATGCAAGGAATTTCAAAGATGTAGTGGGCAGAAAAGAATATAAACAACCTCATTAGTAATGTTGATGTTTAAATGGTCGTACTTTGGGTGTATCGGGTTAAATAAAACCTATTGCTATACAACGATTGTTGCTGTACAACAATTTAATGTGATAAAATACACATAACCCAAGGTTGACTATGCTGACCTTTTTAAAGTGCACAGCAGTGTTAGGTGCATTCCCATTGTTGGGCGACCATCAGCGCCACCCAGCTCCAGAACCCATGTGTACTCCCAGACCACTTACCAAGCCCTCCTCTCTTTGGACTACCTTTAGCTTTCTCCGTAATTGTTAGTGGCAGCCAAACATTCTCTAACGGGATCACTTGTAAGTGGCGTAGTGGGGACCAGAACACCTGTCTCTCTGTGCTGCAGAGCTTGTGCTCCCTCCACCTCTGCCCTGCCACTGCCTCCCAAGAATGGACTGGTGATGCCAGCGTGGTGGAAATTGGTCTCCTGGGTCTCCTCTGCACCTGTTCCCCAAGATCTTACAGAAAAACCCAAATGAACTTTTGGGCCAACCCAACATTATCCCTCAAACAGGGGAAGGAATTTGCCTCCAAATGGTGAACAAACATCATTGCAAGAAATGTGTGCACTTTACACACAAAGACTGACAATTTAGGATGTCCACCACTGCAGTGGTTCAGGTAGAAAAACCTAGATGGTCAACGACCATCTAGGAGGATTCAATTGTTTTTGTTGTTGTTTAGTCACTAAGGTGTGTCTGACTCTGCCACTCCATGGACTGCAGCATGCCAGGCTCCTCAATAAATTACGTTAAGCCATCAGATGGGATCCTTGGCTGTAATTAAGACATTATTGAAGATTATTTTATGATAGGGAAAGATATTTATGCTCTGTTATGAAAAATCGTGGCTCAGATGGTAAAGAATCTGCCTGCAAAGTGAGAGATGTGGGTTTGATCCCTGGGTCGAGAAGATCCTCTGGAGAAGGAAATGGCAACCCACTCCAGTAATCTTGCCTAGAGACTTATTTTGTAAAATAATGTGTGTGAATAATCAGAATGTTGAGTAGTGAAATTTTGCATAGCTTCATGTTCTTTTTTTTTGCTTCATGTTCTTATACAGGCTTTTTCTACAGTTTCCCAGATTTCAAAGTAAGTCTACACTTGTAAATAGGAAAAATAAGGCAATATACTAAAAAAAAAAAAAAAAAAATGAGGCTTCATCACCAAGGTGAATGGATTCTTTCCTGGTTAGCACTCTGATATGCTTTCTTGGTGTGGTCTTACCTGAGGCTTACCAAGAGCTGGAGGTGGGGACAGGAGCTGGAGGAGGGTGCGGGAGGAGGAGGAGAGCTAAATGAGAGTTGCTGAGACAGAGATTCGTGTGCTTCCAAGGCTGCCCCACGCCTTGGCCTCCCCTGGAAGCCCACAAGCTTGGCACCTGCCCTCTGCCCTCAGGTTCTGGGTGAGGGTTCCAGGGTTGGTGGCTTCTGATGCTGGCCGTTCATGGTCCCTCTTTATTAAAACGCACCATCCACATAACACAGTAATGGAATCAGAAGGCATTTCCTCCCTCAGATGGGCTGCGGTCAAGGCTGCACAAACAGCTCGTGTTTTTTCCACTGTGATTCAGCCTAATGCGTTGGTAAAAGGGTCCATTCCTGAGATGTTTTGTACTTAATTATGTGTGAACATGGCAGAAAGCAGAGGCCCCTACCAACATGCTGGGTGGTTGATTAAGTGAGCATCTAAACGGGCAATCAATAATTCACTAAAATATTTAAAGCACCGCCTGGCTTCCTGTGATGGGAAGAGTATGGTTTGCTTGTGGTCCTCTGTTGGTTGCTCTACAGGTGGAGGTCCTCCTGGCTTTCCAGGCTCTCTGCCTCTAGCTTGGACACGTCTACAGCCAGAGCATGAGCTTTCAGAAGCACACAGATCTAATCACGTCACACCTCCACTTTGTCCACTGAACTCTCTTACCTCTGTGCCTCCCCCACCCCAACTGCACCTGGTCACCTGGGCAGGCTTAGCCCTTACTGCATCTCAGGTCCCAGCTGTGATTGTCTTCCTGCTAGGCTGTGGGCGAATGCACCAGACAGGAACCTGTTCTCTTTGGATCCTTATTTAATCCTTTTATTGGTGGATATTGCTGGGTAAATGAATGCATTGGAAGCACAGGAATTCTGGCGCAGTGGTTGTGATCAGCATTAAAAGCAAATGACTCTCTCCCATTTCCCCCGTCTTAAAAAAAAACTTTTAAAAATACATTTAATTAACTTATTTCTATATTTGGCTGTGCTGAGTCTTCATTGCTGCACATGGGCTTTCTTTATTTGTGGCAATTGGGGGCTACTCCCGAGTTACAGCCCTCAGGCTTCTCACCAAGCTGGCTTCTCTTGTCATGAAGCACGGATTTTAGGGCATGTTGGCTTCAGCAGTTGTGGTCCATGGGCTTGGTTGTCCCGAGGCATGTGGAAGCTTTCCAGACCAGGGATCGAATCTGTGTCCCCTGAACTGGCAGGAGGATTCTCAAACACTAGACAACCAGGGAAGTCCCCGTTTTAGCCCTCTTGAATTAATAGCAAATTCCTCTAATCTTAGGGCTTCCTAAGTGTGGCTCAGTGGTGAAGAATCTGCCTGCCAATACAGGAAATGCAAGAGACACAGGTTTGATCCCTGGGTCAGGAAGATCCCTTGAAAGTGGAAATGGCAACCCACTCCAGTATTCTCATCTGGGAAGTCCCCCAGACCAAGGAGCCTAGTGGGCTACAGTCCATGGGGTCACAAAGAGTTGGACACGACTGAGCACGGACGCATTGTACATTGTATGGTTCTCTAATCTTACACTTCTGATGGTTAGTTCTGGGGGCCACCCCACCTCCTTATCCTCTGAATGCAAGAACTGAGGTTGAGCAGGGTTAACCCATTTGCCTGAGAGACCCCCGTGGGGCTGAGCCACCAGCCTGGGTTGACTTCCTGACCTTCAGGAACCTTCTTTGTCCCTGGGATCGTGTTGGTCACCATCATCACTATTGTCATCACCATCATTGTGTCAAGGCTGTGAGGGGCAGGAAATAGGAGGAAAACAGGAGTCGGGGTAGGTGTTGCTGCTGCTGCGTCGCTCAGTCGTGTCCGCTCTGTCCGACCCCCAGACGGCAGCCCACCGGGCTCCCGTCCCCAGGGTTCTCCAGGCAAGAGCACTGGGGGGGGGGGCTGCCAGTGCCTTCTCTGGGGACAGGTTCAGAAGAGATCCAAAGGGGATTCTTTACCATACATGCTTAAACTGATTGTAACGAACTTGGCTCCAAGCAATTTGAACACTAAGTGATGCCCTGAGTCATAGGCAGGTGAACAGGGAGGAACACGTGTTCTGCTTGTGATGTTTTCAGTGATATTTATCAGGCGACACTGGGCCTGGTTTTACCACTGGCTCCCCAGCTGTTTAGCAAAATGTTGAGCGCATTCAATATCTATATTGGTTGAACGACTAACTTTAATGCCTACCATGTCCCCAGGACCGTGGGCTGTCTTAACGTAATCCTCAGGGCCATCCCCAAGGTCTTAAGCATTGTGCCACGTTGATTACGACAGGTGGCTCAGTTCCGAGGTGGCTTATCCAGGGAAAATTTGGATTTAAAGCTATCTGGTGACTTTCTGTGCACCCCTCCAATGCAGCGTTCTGTGTCCAGTGAATCCTTAAATAATTATTAATTGATGAGGGTGCTTTCTCAGTCTGAATGCTTAACACATGCTCTCTGAATATGATGGGTGTTGCAGCATATTTTAATTAAATCCTGACAACTTTAATTCTGATTGCTCATTCTAATACTCTTGAGCTGCTAGCACCAAGCTAATGACTTGTTCATTTTGGAAGATATTAGTAGCAGGGTGCTGCCTTTTCACCAAACATAACATCATAATAATTAAAATCTGATATATCTTGAAATGAACTCCTTTAAAGTGATTTCTATTCCACAAACACACACACAGATGCAAGCATATATGTGTCAACATTCTTAAGAATTTACAACACCTTAGAGAAGCTCTGTCCGTTCCTTTCCAAAATGAAAAGTTTTTTGTTGACGTGATGATAGACTCCTTACAAGGGTCAGGGGAAATGTACATTTCCACTGATCAATTTCTGAGTTTCCCAGAAGAGGGGAGCTGGAGAGAAATCCTGAAAACTAATGATGGTGGGAGCAGAGTGTATTTGTACTTTATTGCACCAATCAGAGTCTAAACCACTGAATCAGAGAAAAAAAGAAAATCTAATTGTGTGGGAAAGGTGCCGGGAGGAGAGCTGAGCAGGTGGGAGAGATGGTATCTGAGCACACAAAGAGATGAGATAATTTGGAGAGGATCCAGGAAGCAAATATATTATACTGGGTTAACTCATTGCTCTCACATAGTGAACATCTCTCATGCTCAAGGCATTGGAGAGCTGACAGTCACAAGTTAGCTGCCGGCCATACACCCATGGTGCTTGCCTTAGCGCATGATTCTAACCAGCGGTTCATTCTCGGGCTTTAGTGGGGACTGTGAAGCCCCCAAAATTATATGCAAAACTTTGTGTTTATGGGGACTTCCCTGGGAGTCTAGTGGTTAAGATGCCACGTTCTCAATGCAGGGAACAGGGGTTCCATCCTTGGTCAGGGAACTAAGATCCCACATACGACATGGTGCAGCCAAACCCCCTATCCCAAACAAAAAACTGTGTGTTTACAGATACACATGAGTACGGGCAGAAATAGAGCACCACAGTTCTCAACCTCTCCTCCCCTCTGGGACAAAATATACAGCAAGGACCTCATTCTTTAAGACTTCAATTCAGTTCAGTTGCACAGTCTGGTCTGACTCTTTGTGACCGTATGTTCTGCAGCACGCCAGGCTTCCCTGTCCATAACCAACTCCTGGAGCTTGCTCAAACTCATGTCCATCGAGTTGGTGATACCATCCAACCATCTCACCTCTGATGTCCCCTTCTCCTCCTGCCTTCAATCTTTCCCAGCATCAGGGTCTTTTCTAGAGAGTCAGTTCTTCACATCAGGTGGCCAAAGTATTGGAGTTTCAGCTTCAGCATCAGTCCTTCTAATAAATATTCATGGTTGATTTCCTTTAGGACTGACTGATCTGATCTCCTTGCAGTCCAAGGGACTCTCAAGAGTCTTCTCCAACACGACAGTTCAAAAGCATCAGTTCTTCAGTGCTCAGCTTTGTTTATAATCCAACTCTCACATCCACACATGAGTACTGGAAAAACCATAGCTTTGACCAGACGGATCTTTGTTGGCAAAGTAGTGTCTCTGATTTTCAATATGCTGTCTAGGTTGGTCATAGCTTTTCTTCCAAGGAGCAAGCGTCTTTTCATTTCACGGCTGCAGTCACCATCTGCAGTGATTTTAGAGCCCCCTAAAATAAAGTCTGTCACTGTTTCCATTGTTTCCCCATCTATTTGCCATGAAGTGATGACATGATCTTAGTTTTCCAAATGGTGAGTTTTAAGCCAACTTTTTCACTCTCCTCTTTCACTTCCATTAAGAGGCTGTTTAGTTCTTCAATTTCTGGCATAAGGGTAGTGTCATCTGCATATCTGAGGTTATTGATATTTCCCCCAGCAATCTTGATTCCAGCTTGTGCTTCATCCAGCCCAGCATGTCTCATGATGTGCTCTGCATATAAGTTAAATAAGCAGGGTGACAATACACAGCCTTGATGTACTCCTTTCCCGATTTGGAATCAGTCTATTGTTCCATGTCTGGTTCTAACTGTTGCTTCTTAACCTGCATACAGATTTCTCAGGAGGCAGGTAAGGTGGTCTGGTATTCTCAATTCTTGAAGAATTTTCCACAGTTTGTTGTGATTCACACAGTCAAAGGTTTTGACGTAGTCAATAAAGCAGAAGTAGATGTTTTTTCTGAAACTCTCTTGTTTTTTCAATTATCCATTGGATGTTGGCAATTTGATCTCTGCTTCCTCTGCCTTTTCTAAATCCAGCTTGAACATCTGGAAGTTCACAATTCACGTACTCTTGAAGCCTGGCTTGGAGAATTTTGAGCATTACTTTGCTAGCATGTGAGATGAGTGCAATTGTGCGGTAGTTTGAACATTCTTTGGCATTGCCTTTCTTTGGCATTGTGTCAAAACATGATATGGAGTTTGCCTTCTCTAATCTTCCCCTGGAAAGGATGAATAAACTGAAGCCATAAGCAAAACCAGCCAACAGACACAGATATTTTTCTTCACTTTTGTAAAGTTAAATAGTATCTTCTGCAAAAATTTTAAAAAACAAAAACAACTCCCCAAAGTAGATTTTTAAAAAAGACCATTTAAAATAGTGAACTATAGGACACAGTTCACTGACAAGTTCTTGGCAACAGGGTGATGTCATTAGAGACAATCTGAATACAACCCTTGCTGATCCTTGCTTGATTCTATGCAAAGACTCCTCAAGTCAGGGATGGAAGCGCAGGTCACAGCCCCATAAGAAACTTTCTCAGCACATCCTGCTAACAGTTAAGATCTTCTGAGTGTTTATTGTACCCTGAGCAATATTTCAAACGCTTTGCTTGCAAGGTGTTATAAATCCCACAGCTATTTTATAAAGATAGGTATTATTACTAGGGGCCTCCTAGGTGGTAAAGAACCCACCTACCAAAGCAGGAGATGCAAGAGACGTGGGCTTGATCCCTGGGTCAGGAAGATCCCTTGGAGGAGGGCATGGCAGCTCATACCAGTATTCTTGCCTGGAGAATCCCATGGACAAGGGAGTCTGGTGGGCTAGAGTCCATGGGGTTGCAAAGAGTCAGACACGACTGAAGCAACTGGGCATGCATGCATGCATTATTACTAGACCTAATCTACAGATGAGAAAACTGAGGCTCAGTGAGACTCAATGAATTGTTTACTATTCCACACCTAGATGTTTCCTGCTATCTCTACCCCTTTCCCTTAAGAAACACTATAAATGGCCACACCAGAAAAGTAAGCTAAAAAATGAAACTCTATAAATCCAAGACAATAAAACATCTTTTTTTCTTATGGGTCTATTAACGTCTCTGAGTTTGTCAGATGTCCTGAGCAGATTCAGGGTTTGCATTCTTTGGCAGGCACATCACAGAAGTCATGTGGTGTTCTGTGCCTCACATCAGGGGGTGGGTCGTCCTACCCTGGTGATTTGACCTTGATCTCCTGTTAGCGCAGTGTCAGCCAGCTATCTTCACTGAGAAGTTACTCTTCCCTACCCACCCCCTCACTGACATTATTGAATTAAAAAACTTCATGATAAAATATATATATATATAACCTAAAATTACCATTTCAACCATTTGAAGTGTCCAGTTCTGTAGCATTCTCACTGCTCTGCGACTGTCACCACCATAGACAGAACTTTTTCAACTTCCCAAACTGAAACTGTGTCCTCTGAACAATGATTTCCTCTTCCCTCTTCCACAGCTCCTGGCAACCACCATCCTACTCTCTGTTTCTATGAACCTGACTCTCCTAGGTACTTCATATAAGTGGAATCATACAGTATTTATCGTTTTGTGTCTGGCTCATTTCACTTAGCATAACGCCTTTAAGCTCCACCCATGTTATGCGTCCTTGCGAGCTCAGTGGCTTCAGTCGTGTCCCATTCATTGTGATCCTATGGACTGCAGCCCAGCAGGCTCCTCTGTCCATGAAAGTCTCCAGGGAAAAACACTGGATTGGGTTGCCATGCCCTCCTCCAGGGGATCTTCCCAATCCAGGGACCAAACCGGAGTCTCCTGTGTCTCCTGCATTGCAGGTGGATTCTTTACCGCTGAGCCACTGGGGATGCCCTCACTCACACTGTGGTATGTGTCAGAACGTCCTTCCTTTTTAAGACTGAATAAATGTTCCCTTGAGTGTATATGCCACATGTTAATGAACTCATTCCAGAATGGACACTTGGGTGGCTTCCACCTTTTGGCTCTTGTGGATAAAGCTGCTACAAACTTGGGTGTACAAATAACAAATACCTTTTCCAGACCCTACTTTTCCTTCTTTTGATTATATAGCCAGAACTGAAACTGCTGGATCATTATTTTTTCCTTCTTAATTAGCAAGTTTCTTGAGGGATGCTCCGTTGAGACTATACAACTATGCTGCTCCTCCTCACCCTTTCACCCCCCAGCATCCTTCAGTTCCTATCTCAATCAATAATTAATCTAACAGTTGCCAAGTAGTAAATTTCTTTCCATCATTCATTCTGCATTTATTAGCTGGCATTCTACTGTAGGGAAGAAATTTCCCTTCTCCCCCACTGATTTACGAATATGGAAGGATTTTATTCAGTCCTTTACACCATGGAAACTTCATTGCTCTGAACAATTCATTTCCATATTACTCCCAGGAGTGCAAGTTTGGGGAAGTGAGGGAACTTTCTGTATTACCTTGTTACCATGAAGAAAGCCGAGGGCGAAGCCCGACTTCCCTAAATTCAGGCGATCGCTTTCCTGCCCACGCATTCCTTTAAAGTGGAAATTCTCTCTCCCAGGGCGGCCTCACAAACCTCCCGGACGGCCGCGTCCCGCGAGAACTACATTTCCCAGAGTCCTTCGAGCTCTCGCGTCATCAGCGGGCGCGCCTTTTCGCTCGCCGGTTTTGAAGAGCCGGCTGTGGCGGCGGCAACATGGCGGACGTGCTAAGTGTTGGTGTTAACCTGGAGGCCTTTGCCCAGGCCATTAGTGCCATTCAGGCGCTCCGCTCTAGCGTGAGCAGGGTGTTCGACTGCCTGAAGGATGGCATGCGGAACAAAGAGACGCTGGAGGGCCGGGAGAAGGCCTTCATTGCGCACTTCCAGGACAACTTGCATTCGGTCAACCGGGACCTCAAGTAGGTACCGGCTGAAGGGGCCGGGGGTCGGGACCGCCTCCCCTGCCCCACCCCCGCGGGGCTCTCCTTAGTCTCGGGCTGCGCTTTCTCTTCGTTGCCCCCTCTCTGCCCTCCAGGCCTCTACCTGCTCCTCAGGGCCTCCTCTGCTTCCACCCCCGCTTTCTCTTCTCCCTTCTCTTGGCGTCCTGCTCTTGGCTGACTCCCGCGGCCCAAGACCTCCTCTGTGGTCCTGCCATTCCTCACGAGAGGAAGGTGCTCTTCCTGTGAACTTCGACTCGTCTTCTCGGCTCGTCAGCGTTCCCACCTGTGGGCCCTCTGGGGCCAAATAGTACCCAAAAGGACTTGCTCAACGCTGCCCCAGAGTCAAGTGTATTCCTTTTAATTGGCCACAGGTTTTCGTCCCTGAGCCTGGAATTCATCAGTTCTAGTCCCTACCCCACCCCAAAACATGATGAAACAGGCTTTGTTCTTTCTCTTTTCTCCTACCCCACCCCCTAACCCCCTGATCACTACTTTCACTCCCACTCTCCCTGCCTCTGTTAAGTTCCTGCCTCTAAAGAGACCTCATCACAGGCTTAACCAGCTTAATCATTTCTGCTTGAACACCTCATCCCCAACCCCCCAACCCCCGGCCTCCCAACAAATACTAATTTGTGGGCCTTCAGGGTTAAGGATTGTATATGTCTTTTTCTTAACAAGTCAGCTTCTACTTTATCAGTGAAAGGAAGTGGAAGGATGCTTGTAAAATGCCTGGTACATAATAGGCAGTTTTTAATTGGTCCTGGTCGTGTGCTCTCCCATCCTTATGAGAGTCACTTTCTCAGGGAGGTTAGAATTGCAGATTTTTGTCTTTTACTTCTTAAAACTGACCTTAGCAGGTGAAGGCATTGGTGAGCTACTCATCCTGTAATTTCTGGAGTGGCTGGATTAATTTTTTTTTTTTTTCAGTCTCCTCAACTTGGTCTGGTTAGTAACCAGATGGAAGGAGGAGGTAGAATGGAAGAGGAGGTGGTGACCAAATGATGGGAGCCTCTTTTTATTTATTTTTTTTCTGTAAGTAGTTGCCATTCTTGTTCTGGGGGAGAGCCAGGAGGTTACACCCCCTCTTCACTCCCACACTTTCTGTTTTCTGCAGAAGTTCCAGTTAATACTTGCCCTGCCTGAGTCTGGGTACTGGTGGTTCTTCCCTTTCTTTCTTTTCCTCTTTGGTGGGCTTTCCTTGGTAATGTGCAGGGTGTTGAAACCCGTCAGCATTGTAGAAAGTTTAATGAGAGTGTTGATCTCACCCCGTTGTCTTCATAAATGTGTAGACAGCAGTGCGAAGAGAAAAGTGGCTGAAGAGTCCAAGATGAATGTGGCATGAGAAGCTGTTCCTACGGTCTTTTGTTGACACTCTGGGACTGGCCCATCAGAACGTGCTCCTAAATGTGCTTTTGCTGTTGGCTGTCTTTCCCAAGCTGCTCTAGGGTTTTTTTTCCCTGCTACACTGAAGTGTGTTTGTTTGACACAGCCCCCTCTGTGGTGTCTTCCCATTTGTTTATTTTATCTCTTTTTTGTTTTGTTAAGTTTTACCATCTGTGAAGCACCACGTACAAGTCTATCTCTGTGAATGGTAAATAATCATCATTTATTCAGGTACTTGCTGTACTGCCAAATAGAATGATCTGTATGTGGATCTGAAAACTCTTAGTGAGAAGCAGTGTTATACCACATTTTGAAATTCCAGAAGGCCCTCCCCTCCCCCAGCCCTGCAAAGAATGATTTGAATTGTTCAATCCTGATTTTAGGAGTCCTGTTGATTTCATTGGTCTTAACCCTCCCTCGTTCTCCTCTGGAATGGTGCCAGAGAGCTCAGTTGTAAAATGGGATAAGCCCCCAGCTAGGGGTTCTGTCAAGTGGCTCTGGTCATCTTCTTCTTTTTACTATTGATTTATTTCCTCGGGATCTTTATTCCATCATTGGGATCTTTCATTGCAGCCCTTGGACCTTCCATTTGGTGCTCAGGCTCCGTTGTTGTGCGTGGGTTTAATTGCTCCTCGGCATGTGGGATCTTAGTTCCCTGACCAGGGATTGAACCTGTGTCCCCTGCATTGTAAGACAGATTCTTGAGCACTGGACCACTAGGGAAGTTCCTGACCCTTGTCTTTTTAACCTTTCAGAAAGTATTTCTTCTTAAGGGACTTATATTTATGGTGAGCAGTTTGAAGAACAGTGTTTGACCAGTGTAGTTGGCTAAGAACTGGAGTTTCAGTGGACTCAGGTTTCTTTGCTGCATCTGTTTACTTTTCAGTGAGCTGGAACGTCTGAGCAACTTGGTGGGCAAGCCTTCTGAGAACCATCCTCTTCATAACAGCGGGCTGTTAAGTCTGGATCCCGTGCAGGACAAAACCCCTCTGTATAGTCAGCTACTCCAGGCGTATAAATGGTCAAACAAGGTAAGGGGGATGTGTCAGAAATGAAGCTAATACAGGAAAAAGCAAGCTTTCTTACATTTCATAAAGGCAGAAAGTGAGGGTAAGTTTCCCTTTTTTTATTCTTGATTTGGCATGGGGTTACAGAGTTGGAAGTTTTAGACTCTCCCTGGGAGAGATTATATAGTCCTCTGAAGCCTCAGAAATTAATCATGATGCGCAGGTAATAACATTTTTAGAAAAGTTCAAACTCAGGTATGTTTATCCTGGAAACTCGGTTAGGGAGCAGTTTTTATGAACCCCATGAAATCACATGCAAAGTGTTAACGCTATGCGTGTGTGTTTCTCTGGGAAGGACTTCCTAGCTTTCATCAGATTCTGGGGTTCCCGACTCCGACTGGTGGTCTGTGAGTGCAGCTGCTCACTTTTTTTTGTTTTTGTTGATTGGCCTGCCTTTCCCATTGTTGATAGAACATCTCTAGAGGACTGTTTGGTAAATCATTCTTCCCATCCTTTTTTTGATCTGTTTTTTAAAATTGAAGTATGGTTGATTTATTGTATTAGTTTCAGGTGCATACATAATGTATATATTCTTCATATTTTCTCACTCATAGGTTATAACAAACTATTGAAAATAGTTCTCTGTTCTATAGAGTAAGTCCTTGCTGATTATCTATTTTATATATAGTAGTGCGTGCTCAGTTGCCCAGTCGTGTCTGACTCTTGGCAACCCCATGAACTGTAGCCCACCAGGCTCCTCTGTCCACAGAATTCTCCAGGCAGGAGTGCCAGAGTCGGCTGCCATTTCCTGCTCCACACATGTGGTAGTGTGTATGTGTCAATCCCAGCCTCCTGATACTCTCTGCTCTAACTGCTCTGCCCCATCTGCGGGCGATCGCTCCAAACGCTCTCTGTTGTTCACTTGCTCGTCGCGTCTGACTCTTGCGACCTCACGAAATGGAACCCTCTCCATAGCATTTGCCATTCGCGGTAGCCCCATGGCGGAGACCCTGGGACAGCTGTGAAAGGAGAACTAAGCTGCAGGGTGAAAATAACAGGAACAATTAGGCTCATAAGCCTGGAAAGAGTCGGTTTGTTTACTCACAGGTTTCTCTTGTTTGGGTGCTGTGGGTTGGTGTGCTGTGCTTTGTTTTGGTTTCCGCTGCTGATGGAAAGCTAGAATATATGTTTGGAACGATTTTGGAAGCTTTTCTCACTAGGCTGCTGCCTCCCTGGAGAGAACTGTTCTTCCAGTTACTGATTGTGATCCGCTCTTCCCCCTCCAGTTCCCATCATCCTTCTCCTCTCTTCACTCTGGGTCTCAGGTGACAGGTGAGCGTGGCACTGTTTCTGGTCTGTAGAATTATTCCTTTGAATTTATCTGTGGGAGTATTTAACATTCTTTGGTTTGCAGTGGGACCCAGGCAGCTGCGTCCGAGACTCAGGGAGAAACAATTTATTGTGGGTCACTAAGGGAGCTTGAACCTGGGAGCCATGCATTTAGCCTGTAAGGGTTGTCCTCCAGACTAGTGTGGCTGTGGACAGAAACCCACTTCAGTCCTGAGCATCAGGTGCCCAGGGGGTGTGGGGATTGGTCACTCTCCTGCCCTCTCTCTGCCCGCTTCCCATTGTTGGTCTGGTGTCTCCAGTGGTGGAAAAGACTGTCCGGCAGCTGCAGGTTTGTGTGATCCTTCTCCTGGGTGATCTCCAGGTGTCCACGCCAGACGCTGAAAACCGTGCAGGCGCTGTTTGGTAGGGGCCCCTGCCTACCCAGACAGCTTGTTGAGCTCAGTGGGTGGGATTCTCTGGTTGCCCAGCGCAGATCAGCTGAAACGCAGGGATTGGAGCTGCTTGGACAGAGGCAGGAGGGGGTGCAGGATGGACACAAAATCAGGGCTGTCTGGGGTAGTCGCCAGGCTCTTCAGGCCCCACACAGACAACGCTGCCCTCAGGCTGTCCTGTGTGAGCTTTCTTGTTTCCCCCGGGGCTCGAGTGGGCATCTTAGCGTGAGTTCACTTGGTGACTGGGTGGAATCTGATGTGTAGGTGACTTATTTCTGTTGGATGCCTGGTCTTGCCGTTTGGATGCGGAAGCTGTGTTGATGTATCATGTGGGTAATGTTCTTGGAATAGGCTTAAGTGGTGGAGAGTTTTCAGTAGTGGGAAGATTTAGGCTGATCTCGAAGCCGTGAGTGCCCGAGACTCCAGTGGAAGTGGTTGGTTTTAAATCAAAGTGATGACACTTAACCATTTGAGTGAAGGTAGTTTTGTTTGCCCAATTTAAGAGAATATTAAGGTAGAAGTCCCTGTTCCTCCCCTCTCAGATGCAAAGGAGGGTGTGTTAGAGGAAAGAAGCCGTATGTGTGTGGAAATTCTTGTCCTGGAGATGCTTCAGGTTAAAACTAGATGTAGAAATGTGTCAGTGTGGGTCCTGCCCGAGCAGTGTGAGTGGGGTGGGGTTTCTAGGTGCCGCGTCCTGGCCTGGTGTGCGTTGTGAAGTCACTGTTCTTTCACCAGCTCTCTGTGCCCAGCAGGGAGGGCATTTTGGACCCCTGCACCATTATTCGGCAAAATAAAGAAAATGAGTCAAAGATGTTTAGCGTATCCCCTTAATTTATAGCCAAGTAGGTCGAGGCCCCATGAACCACCCTGCCCACGGCCTTGTGGCTGGACTAGAATTTGCCTCTCCTGACCGAGCAGTGTTCTTTACTCGAAAACTTGATGCTGTAATCCTGTTTGGCTTAAGGTTTTGACTGTACTAATCATTTTCCTCTCCCTTTAATCATGTCAGGAGCAGTTCATGTGCTTTATTTTATTCATGAATCTGTATCAGATTTTACTCATTTTCAGTGGTTTACTGAAGGGTGGAGATAGCAAACACGGGGCCCATGGTCCTCAAACTGTCGCGGTTGTCCAGGAAAGACGCTCCTCACCTCTCATTCTTTCCTGCTGAGGCTCCCTCTGGACTCCGCTCTGTTGTGGGGCTCAGCTGCCCCAGCCAGTTATCCAGAGTGGGCCGCAGAGAAGCTATGTTTTTTATTTCTGTTATGATAGATAATGTGCTGCTTGGCTGTTGCTTATTTATACTGTCCTTGCTGTAGAAGGGATTTGAAATCTGTTGTAAGAAAGGTGTACTTCAACCTTGAAAGAAAAGAGGAAACCAAGCGTAAGGATGCCTTACGTACATTTCTTTAATAAACTCAAGAAGTAGCCCCAAGAAAGAAGCCAGTATTCTAATTTCCAGCTGGGATTATGGAAGCAGTAAGCAATGATGGGTGTTTATCTTGTCTCTCCTACACATGAAAAGAGCTTTTTAATTGCAGATGCTTTCATCATTTATCGTTTTACTCTCCAAGAGTTTAAACCAGTAGGTGCATTAATATGTTAAGTGGATTTTGGGGTAACTTGCCAATGTCAGCTTTCTGCACTGTTGGCTAAGAATCGAAGAAAGTTTGAGAAAGGCTTTGATAACCACCCATTATGTGATGAACTTTCTGTTTTATGTGCTGTTGGCCAAAGAGAAGTCTTGTTCACGCTTACTGACTAATTATTTTCTTTAGGGGATTTTGTAGTTTTTGTAAAGTCAGTTGGAATATTAATTACTTGGTAGTTGGCATAATTGTTAGGATAACACATTTAAAAATTAATCTAATCTAATGAAATGATGTCAAATTGCTGTGAGCAGCAATTTCCCCGTGCTAAATTCAGGAAGGAAGGTAGCTTTCAACTCTGATACACCTATAGATAATTGTTCTGTAGAGAGATGACAAGCTCTCTTGATGAGGGCAAAAAATAATTGGCGTCAGCGCTGCCCTTGTAAGATAGTGGACGTGGACTTCCCATCACTGATTATGCTCAGATACACCAAGTGTTAGGCTGATCTGACTCCTCTAAGACCCCTTTCCGAAGGTTCCCAGCGTCTCCTCACCAGGCTTTAATTTCCGGCTTTGGCTGTCTTCATTTTTTGAAGACCTCAGCCCTTCCCTGGTGTTTGAAGCAGCAAAGACCCCAGAAGTGTCTCCTAGGGTTAAGAAGTAGGCCCTGGGGAAGGGGCCACCACCGCCTTTTTTTGTTTTTTACACGCTTAATTTTTCACTTTTATTAGGGAAAGACTGACTTTCTATTCCAGGAATATTCAGTTGGAAAGTCTACAGACATTTCTCCCATTCTGCTCTCCCGAGCTCTTCTCACCAGAGTCTGGTTTCTCAGCAGCTTGAAGTTGCTGGATCATTGATGTCCCACAGATCCAGCTTCGCCGGTGCTCTTGACATTTGGGCATCAGGGAGCTAACGATGCTGGGACTGGTTCACACTGCAGCACGGAACCTTTTTACTTGAAGTGCCCTATCGTCTCTTAAGTCCCAGGGGAGAGAGACTGCATCTGGGGGAAGTCCCACCCCAGTGCCAAGCAGGGCTCCTGGTACTCGGGGCACATTCAGTTATAATTCACTGAGTGAATGAAAGAATAAATAAAGGCTTTTTCTGTTGAATTTTTAATTTACAACGCCTTTTGTGGTTTGTGTGCTTGTATTTTTGATGAAGTGTGATCAGGGCATTTCCATTTGGGGCCATTACTGGGAAATCTAGTTGTGCTACTTGTAGATGAGAGAAAATTCTGAGGTCCTGTGGTGGAGGCTAGGGCCAGGCTTCAGAAGGGTAATTTGACAGGAAAGGTGAGGTCAGTTGGTGAATTGACAGTAAGCCTTTTGAGGGCCAAGGCTGGCGTCTCATCTACTTGACAGCCGGTGCTCAGCAGGGGCTGGGCTTGGTGGGAGCCTTCCACCGAGTCGATGGAGTGACTCCAAGTCATCGGAGTCGAGGGAGTCAGGCTCATTTCAGCGACAGCACCCCAAGTCAGGTGTTCTGTGGCAGCTGCTGTTTTAGCAAAAACTACCTAGGATAAGGCGAGTCATCTCCATCAGCCTCTTGGGGTTTATCTACTTTGTGGATTATCAATAACTAACTGTCCGGCTCGGTGTATTATCAGTAACTTAACTGTCCCACTCGGTCACTTGGTGTATTATCAGTAAATAAATATCACACTCTGTATTTATTATTAATAACTAATTTACTTTTCTAGTGTTTTTCTCTCCACCAGGCCCACCCTCGACTCACTCAGGGAATATGGATTCATTTAGAACATAATGAGGAAAAAAAAATCACTAAAATATCCCCCAAACCTTAGTCATGACTTCGGATTAGGCACTGTTCGAGATTGTTCTGAGTGTTAGCAGGGGTCCCTGGTACTGTTCTTAGAGGTTTTCTTCCACCTCAACCTCCCCGCCATGGCTCTTGGTCACTCAGCACAAATTTACCTCGAGTTTGACTAGTCGAGTCCTCCTTGGTTGGCCTTGAACCTGCGCCCCTTGCTGTCCTCCCCACCCCAAGCCCTGTGGGGGCATCATGAGAAGAACTAAGAGTAACCAACCAAACAGAAAAAAACCAGCCAACCAAAACCAGCCTCCTGGGTTTCTAGATACTGCTGGATTCAGAAGTGAAGGCAGATACAGCCAGAAATGTCAAGACTTAACTCTGAGTTCTGGAGTCGGGATGCCCGAGATATGATCCACCTCCGCACTTACCCTGTGCCTTGAACACGGGGCAGACTTGCTCAAAACATGCGTTTCCTCACCTGTAAAGTGGGAGCGGTGCAGCTCTTTGCATCGTAGTGTTACAGGGAGGATTAAAGGACACAGGGCATGTCGTGCCTTAGGATAACTCACGTGTAGTGAGTGTGTACAAGTGGTAGTTACCACTCCTGGGCACATGGAGAGAGAGAGAGAGAGAGAGAGAGAGAGAGAGAGAGAGAGAGAGAGAGAGAGAGAGAGAGAGAGAGTGTGTGTGTGTGTGTGTGTGTGTGTGTGTGTGTGTGTGTGTGTGTGTGTGTGTGTGTGTGTGTGTGCGTGTGCGCACGCAGTGGCAGTGTTGCTCAGGGCCTAAGAGCTTAGGCTCCAGG